>PVKS010005775.1:0-82782 GCA_004027875.1 Aplodontia rufa
AACATCTTTCCATCTTCTTAGGTCATCTTGGATTTCATTCTTCAATGTCCAGTAATTTTTGTTGTAGAGATCTTTGTCTTCCCTTGTTAGGCTAATTCCCAAGTATTTTATTCTTTTCGAGGATATTGTGAATGGGACTGATTTCCTAATTTCTTCCTCTGCCCTATTATTGTTAGTGTATAGGAAAGCTATTGGTTTATGGGTGTTGATCTTGTAGCTGGCCACTTTGCTAAATCTGTTTATAAGTTCAGGCAGTTTACTGGTGGAGTTTTTTGGATCTTCCAGATACAGGATCATATCATCAGCAAAAAGGAAGAATTTAACTTCCTCTCTTCCTATTAATATCCCTTTGATTTCTTTCTCTTGCTTTATTGCTCCTGCTAGGATCTTAAGAACTATATTGTATAAAAGTGGTGAGAGTGGACAGCCTTGTTTTGTTCCCAAGTTTAGTGGAAATGCTTTCAGATTTTCTCCATTTAGTATTGTACTAGCTGATAGTTTAGGATATGTAGCCTTTACAAAGTTCAGAAAAGTTCTTTCGATCCCTATCTTCTCAAGAGTTTTGAGCATAAAAGGGTACTGAATTTTATCAAAGGCCTTTTCTGCATCCATTGAGATGATCACATGGTTTTTGTCCTTGATTCTGTTTAAGTGATGAATTATGTTAATTGTTTTGTATATGTTGAACAGTCCTGTATACCTGGGATGAAGCCCACTTGATCATGATGGATTATCTTCTTGCTAAGTTTTTGAATACGGTTTGCTAGGACTTTATTCAGGATTTTTGCATCCAGGTTCATCAGGAATAATGGTCTGTAGTTTTCTTTTTTTGATGTGTCCTTGTTGGGTTTTGGTATTAGAGTTATAGTTGCTTCATAAAAAGTGCTTTTGAGGGGCTGGAGCGGTGGCTCAGCGGTTTCAGCGCTTGCCTGGCAAGCACGAGGACCCAGGTTCAAACCCCAGCACCACGTACACAACTGAGTGTTGGAGCAACGAAGGCCATGTGAAAAACTAAATAAAGTTCTTTCTCTCTTTCTCTCTCTCTCTCTCACTGTCCCTCTCTCTTTTTTAAAAAAAAGTGTTTGTGAGAGTTCCCTTCTTTTTGATTTCTTGAAATAACTTAATAAGGAGAGGTGTTGGTTCCTCCTCAAACGTGTGGTAAAAATCATCGGAGAAGCCACCCGGTCCTGGGCTTTTCTTCTTTGGTGGACTTTTAATTGCAATATGGATTTCAGTGCCTGTTATTGGGTTGTTTAGGAATTCAATATCGTCCTGTGTCAATTTAGGGATGTTGTATGTGTCTAGAAATTTATCCATTTCTTCCATATTATCTAATTTGGAGGAGTATAGATTTTCAAAATATGATCTTATGATTTTTTGGATTCCATGTGGTCAGTGGTGATCACTCCCTTTTCATTGGATATTTTATTGATTTGCTTAATTTCCCTCCTTCTTTAGTGAGATTGGCTAGGGGTCTATCTATCTTGTTTATTTTTTCAAAGTACCAGCTTTTTGTTTCATCAATTCTTTTTATTATTTTCTTTTTTGTTCTCAGTTTCATTGATTTCAGTTCTGATCTTGATTATTTCCTGTTTTCTGCTGGCTTTGGGGTTAGATTATTTTTCTTTTTGAAGGCCTTTGAGATGTAGCATAAGCTAATTTATTTGAGATTTCTCTTCATTTTTAATGTGGGCACTCAGTGCTATAAATTTTCCCCTTAGGAATGCTTTCATGCTGTCCCAGAGGTTTCAATATGTTGTGTCTTCATTTTCATACTCTTCCAAGAATTTTTGGATTTCTTCTCTCATGTCTTCTTGGATCCACTCTCCATTTAAATGGGTATTATTCAATTGCAATTGACTTTTAATCACAACACCATTGCCATCTTCCCTGATGCTGCACATCCACTAAGAGTCTCAATAAAGCCATTTTAGAATATCATGCTGGTAGAGTCTGGATTTGGAGGAATATTGGAGCCAAATACCACACTTACTAACTAAAAATTTTCCTAGATCTCCCATGGACTATTTTCCTGTTTACTGGGCTACACTTTATGCAAATTAAAAGACTGCAATCTCAGTCTTACAACATTTTATTTGTAGAAACAGATGAGAAATTAGAAATCAACCTAGCCAGCTGCCTAATTTCATAGAAGATAAAAATGAAGCTCAGAGTATAAGAAAATCAACATTAAATCCAGAATTTGTATGAAGGTTTTCTGAATCGTGGGTGCACCATGTTCTACCTTACTGCATCTAATCTGGAGGAAACTCTACTCCATCTCCTGGGTGATCTAAGCTTGATTTATGTACATAATCTGTTTTGAACTTTTGACTAGAATCTTATAGCATTAATCACTGGCAGATAGCTTGATGTTTCCAGTTTGCAATGAATTTTCACATCTGCTATCTAATATGATGCTCACTCACAACTATCCTGGTATATTGGTGTTGGCAAGTTTAAAAACAGAAGCAAGATAGGCTGGGAGGATGAGGGTGCCTCAAATGAGGTTGTCTAGGAATTCCTTGTTCTGAAAAATTTATCTTTTCATGATACCTCAATTAATAAATACCACAAATGCTTTTTTTCCCCTGAGTATCTGCCCACTAGGGTTGGAGAGAAAAATGGCCAAATTATAGGACAGTTTCTGTAGGTGAAAAGTCAAATTGTACGAAATGTCCAATTGTGTTTCTTAGGACAGGAGAAGATTGCTGAGTGCTGGGATTCACGTGAGCTTCTTCCTGGAGGGGAGATTTGAGCAGGACCTTGGAGCCTCAGCAGGATTTACATAACAATAGTGTCCAAATCACACAGGAGTGTTCATTTTTTTTCTTTCTTACAAAATGTGCACTTCATAAAGCATTTTTATATTCACTATCCCACTTAATCCTTTTGAGATCCTGACTCTTTAAATGGATAGTTCTCCTGGGGTTAAGAGAGTCAGTGTAATCCCTGAGTATTACCCATTCCAGAGAAAATTATTTTGAATGCTAGCTTCTTCTATTAAGGTGAAAATTAAATTCTCAAGAAATAGGGCATGGGTTTGTGGGGGAGAGAAAGGACTGCACTGTATGACACAGCCATAGCCCAGAGTCCCTGTCTCTCCTCTGTCAATCAATGGGGGCAGCCATCTCCTATAGATCCTCGGTTTCAATGATGGAATGGAATCTGATTGTGCTAATTATGCATTAAATTGGCATCAGATGAACAAAGTGCAGAGTCAGCAATCAGAAACAGGTTTTATCAGCATCAACTTCTCTTGTCATTGAATAAAAATCAGGAAGGATGACATTTTTTAGTTTAGTTTCATGACTTGGGCATTTTAAAAAGGCTTCAAAAAGTTTGTTGTATCCTTCCTAAAAGTAGCGGATTTTGAAACTAGTCTGATAATGCATATATCCCACTTTTTCCATTGATTAAAATGCTACTTAGAGATTTTTAAAATTCACAGCAGCAATGCAGTGCTAAAGGAAATAAGCATAAACCATATACATAGCTCAGTTTTCCATACTAAGCTGTCTTTTAAAAGTCCATATTATGCTGACCTTTATACCTCAGTCTGATCCAGAGCTCTGTGTACCACTGCCTTTCTGGGACGGCCCTGACTGGCATAACTGTTAAATGGCTAGCATTAGGACTGGTTTCTATGGCTGCAGAATGAAAGATGCTTTTTCTATTATATTTTCTAGCACAATGCGAGTAAGAAGGACAGCCAAGCCTGTTGGAGAGAGTCCAAATGTGAAGTTAGATATACAGCCAGGAACTGAGGATCCACTGGGAAATGATACCGAGAAGCTGGACCTGGAGAGACAGGGATGATCTGGTGTCTGGCGTGCAGGTGGCTGAGCAGGTTTGGAGGTCCTGGAGCAGAACCAGTGAAGCACCCAGGTGAAGAATCAGCTCAGGCACTTACACTGCTGTAGGTCTCCTTAGCCAGGCCCCAAAGTAACACTGTGGGTGCCTAATGAGCAATTTTATATAGGGTATTCATTGGGAAATCGTGGAAAAAACTGGTTTGGGACATAGGAAGAATAAGTAAGAGATAGTGTGGGGACAAACCATGATCATGGTCCCATGCCCAATCTGTGAGTCACCAAAAGCACTCTTATTGTCCTCACACTGGGGAGCGGCTTCACTTCCAGCCTAGACCCACTTTGCAGGTAGGGTTAAGAATGGAGACACATTTCACTCAGAGAAATACCAGCTATCTGGCCAATCTTCAGTTACTTCATGTCAGGATTTCCACAAGTTAGAGGTACTTCCAAACCTGAGCCAGGAATTCGGTTCCAATAGGAAGTTAAAGATCATACTACTTAGAACATTAAACAGTAGTTTACTAAATAGGACATCAGAGCCTCATAAGAGCTGAGGAAGCTGCTCAAGGTCCTGCCTCATTACCCCACAGTGGGAAGATTGCCTGTCCTTGCTTAGATACTGTATATTCTGATTAGGATGTAACAAGGCCAAGAAGGCCCCACCACCATCACTCCGATAACAGTTAGACTTCATTAGTAGCAGTGCTTTAAGATAAATGAAAGATGAAATTCTTGAGAAACATTGTTGGAGATTTTAAAGATTCCTGTAAAATAGTCAACACATTGATATCATTTCAAAAGTGTTAGACTTTTCATTAAAATAAAAAAGGAGCAAATCATTTGGAAACAACATACACATTTAGAGAATTTTTATTATTCTGTTTATTCTGTTTCTCATGCTAAAATGTATCAAAAATGCCCTTTAAGGGCAACTATTGATTTAAGTTATAATTTAGTTTTCCAGGACTCCAGGGAGTTGTCTTTCAGGCAAGAAAAAATGACAATGTTTTTCATTTCCTCTCTTGGTACATGAGCCAAATGTACTGAACACGCACTGTGTGCAAATACTTGTGCTCAGAAGTCCCCTTCTCCGGCCTGGAAGCAAAGAAATCACCACAAGTTAGAAAGGTATAAAATCAGTGTGAAGTAGTGGGACCCAGGGCATGACACAGCCATCCTACTTCCAGTGGATGGAGGATGGAGAGTAAGTGATAGAATGTCATTGTCAAATCACTGCTGTCTATGTGGCACCTCACTGATGCACACACACTCTACTTTGGACCACAGAGAGGTCAAGGCTGAAAAGAACATAAACTATCCTTAACTATGAACAGCTGACCTTGGGTAGGATCTGTTCCCTGGGACAGCTATGCCTTTACCTGAAGCCGTTTTGTGTTTGCGACTGATGTTTGCACTTCTGAGAGTCCCATTTTATTCTGCTCTCGAATGTGCCTGCTGATTCTAGCCCTGTCCTTCACTCCTGCAATACTGTGGGTGGCTGTCACCATACTCTGACTTTATAAGAATACAATTGTTATTTACAGAGGGCCATCTGTGGAGACAGCAGTATGGAGACAATAATTAAAATCAAAAGGCTTAGGGACAGATTTATATGGTGAAAAAGCCATATTCCTTTAGTTCCAAACTAGAGATCTCTATGCAAGTTGCTTAAACTCCCCCGGGCCCAGTGTTCTCATCTGTAAAATGAGAACACTAACAGCATCTACTTCTCAAAGTCACTATGAACACTGCATGAGAAGCTATGTCTGCCAAGGTGAGCCTGGAGTATATGAAGTGATCATTAAAGGACAGCTATTATTTGTTTTTTTCGGAGGGGGAGAAAATGTGTTTGGAAATCCTAATCATCAACTTAAAACTAGACTTTTGATTGAGGAACAGAGATATCGGTCAAATATATCTGAGAGGACAATAATACAGACAGACAATGGCCAGATTACACATAAAAATACAATTCTGACCTATGATCTGCAATAACCTAGTTCTGGAAGCCAACCTATCTACAGTCATCAATCCAAGGATAATTACTATCTGTATCCACCAATCCAGGAAACCAAACAATAGTCCCTTGAACAATGAGCCCCAGACTGCCAGGAGTTCATTAATAACTGGCAACTTGCCTAGTATTTGCTCCAGGTTCCAATTTAGGATCAACAGGAACAAACCAAACATAGGCTTTCAATCAATCACATAGGCTGCCCCACTTCTTATGTCATCTACTGTGTCCCTGGCAGCACCCTCTAGTCAGGACATACCGGATGGCTTGTTTTCTTCACTATAAAGTGTTCCCACTCCTCTGCCTGTCTGTGGGCCTCTACCAAAAGCCAGTGACAGTGATTTCTCCCTTGTTACAACAGGGTACAAATACTAGCCTTTGCTTGTTCTTATTCAGATGGTTTTCATTAATTTCTACACACTCCTCAACCACAAAGCTAGACTGTCATAATAATGAGGATGGAGGCTGAATCTGCTACTGGCACACCATCGCAGCCCCACTGTCTGCTTAGGGTTCGGGTAAAGGACCTAGCACAGTATCTGGTTTGTAGAGATGTAAATGAATGAATAGAAACTACTCTATTCAAAATCCACCAGATTACCTCCAGCACACTAGTGAGGACATGAAAACGGAGGCAAAGGAGGGACTTTCCTTGAGAGAAGAGGTTGGGCAGGTGAGAGCACTTGGGAAAAGAGCGAATTGCAATGCCCTTGAAGTTCTGAGAGCCATGTGGGCCTCTTATCTGCAGCCTGAAGACAGCATTCATTCATTTGGCATTTCTGGTGATCAAACAAGATCCTGTGGGTATAAAGAGTTGAATGAGGGGCTAAGGAATGACGGATTCTTTGCGCTTTTTATTGCCCTGTTTATATTTTTCTACTATGAATAACTTTTAAAGTATGGGACATGAAAAATCATTCTCAACATTACAATGCTCTATATACATTGAATTCTATGTCTTAAAAGAAATTAGAAATAACCTTTTATTTTATCACATTTTATTTGAATACTCCACATTGGGCATGTTTTATCCATTCAACAATAAATAACATTGACATTACTGAAATGTACTTTTGAAATATAAAGGATGCAATTATCTAATTTAAATTTGAACATGATTTCTTTATTCAGCAAATATATCTTTTGTATCTTTTTTTGCAAAGCATTGTACTATGCAAGAGGAGTTTTAAAAAGGTGTATAAGAGACTGAACTTGCCTTCAGGGATTGGGCCATGTAAGGCTATTAATAGGTCTTCAATTATAAACAACTGGTCCTCTGGACTTTCGTGTCAGAAAAGCCATTACTAACCTGGAGTTGGATGCAAAGTTCCAATGAAGATCCTCACAACCATTACAATTCAGCTCAGTTAGCTTCAGCCATCCAACTATCTGTTTTCCATCGCCTGTTACAAATCCAAAGCAAATTTCTGATTATAACTTGGCTTTCCATATTATGCCTATAAAAAGAGTGTGCGTTGATCAATAGAACATTTAATTTATTTCTGATTTCTACTGATGGTTTCTCACAGTTTTTGACTTTGCATAAAAATAACAATGGTGAGAGAGTGATGCAAACTAACATTTGGTTTCCTATGTTTTTTAAGTGTATCACTGCAGATTAATAAACTGGCATTCTTGATCCTCCCCATGATTCAGGAGCATTGATGTTACCTTCAGTGTCTTGGGACCTTATTCTTAAGAGATCCCTCTCTCCTCATAATGGTCAAATTGATTTCTAGGCAGAAGGTCAGACCCTGGGACACAGAATCTACTTGAACAGTTCATGCCTATAAGCAGGGTGGGCCATCTACTGTTTCCACCTTTCTTCCCCCTACACATCTCCATGTGAAACAAGTGAAAAATGAATAGAAACCATAGTATGTGTCTTTAAGTAGTTAATTCCTTGCAATTGCAGATGCTTTAGAGCTGATATTGGATGATCACTTATCACATATCAGAACACTTTCAAGGCTCTTAGATAAGCTATGACTTAAAGTCACTGCAGCCTCTGAATTAATTAATTAATTGAATAATGATGTGCTTCCACTGATTATGATTCCTCTTTTCTGATATCTGCAGTTAGCACTGACTTTCTGATTCCTCAGAATAAGTTCTTTCCCACGTATTTTGGATGAGTTCCTCATACAAATAAACTTGAGCAGGGACTAGTTCCCCATGAGTTTTCCAGAATTGCTCAGACACACCAGGATCCTAGCAGAGAATACAGCTTGGACTCAAATTGGCATGCATGATACACAGCAGTTCCTGGGGACGAGGCTAAAAAGAGGAGACCTAGCTGAGGGGTGGGGGCTGTGTGCAGAGGAAAAGACGAGGCTGAACACAGAGATAAAAGAAGTAGAATATTGGGAGGGCGGCTGAAGGCACATGTTAACACAGAGAAGCAGAAGGGCTTAGTGGTCAGAGTTCCACATCTGGAAAGGCCACGTGTTGAGGTGAGAAACCCCATGTTCTTGCTGGAATGCTGGAGTGGGAGGACGGCTCACACGGTGGATGAGGCAGATGGTACCCACTGCCAAACTTGACTGTCCTAGAGGAAAATTCCTAGGGCTTGCCTGTGTTGTCACCTCCATCTCTGATTTAGTAAGTGGAAGGTTTTATTACAAAAAGTGCTCTTTCTTATAATATATAAAAGGTAGAACAGTATATTTAATGCAAATAGATGAGTGTAATTAATCTCACATGGCACATGAAAGAGGAAAAAGATGCCAACACAAACCCCTACCCTAGAGCCTTGATGTTTCACTGCCTTGGGAATCAGTGACACAAATTTTGTTATAGGTGAAACTGCATTGTAATGAAATCCTTCTGGTGGGTTTCTAACCAAGTCCTCTTGGATAAGGTCCATTTAGACCATGTGACACTGAATGCCACATGACGGTCATCTGTGAATACTGTATATTTTGTGTCCATCAATTTTTTAAAGTCCATTTAAAAGAGTAAAGATGTAGCTGTGCATTTGACTCCTTCTCTTTCTAGAACATGACAAAACTGATACACTAAAAGCTTAAACAGCAGTGCTATTCTTAAAAGTTTTTTTGAAAAAGCCTGCGGAGTTGAGACAAGCAATTGAACTCTAATCACCACCACCACCACCATCATCATCACTTACATTTGTTGAATGTGAACGATACCAAGGCAGCTTCCAATTGCTCTGTGTGCATGACTTTTACTTCATTCTTGTAAACATCACACAGGATTTTTTTTTCATTTTAAAATAAAATACATCTTCACTCTTCCAAGGACAGTTATTGAGTGCTGGAAAAGGAATTGAAGTCCAAGCCTACCACATTCCTGACTGCTACTCAATATTTCAACTGTTACATAACAAAATCAGAATGAATATCTCTGACCCTGTTAGTAAGCATTAGATTCCAATACTGAGAGAGGAAAACAGAGCAATTGAAAACCTACTAGGCTGAATCAATAAATATCCCCTTTCCATGTAAGATTTGTCCTGTAAAGCTAAAAAGCAGAAGAGGGAGATGTTCTCTGCCTTGAGATATTTATAATTTTAGCTCAGATAAAGAGAACCCCCACAAAATAATAGCAAACAGAAGAAGAATGAATAGAATTAATGGGGGAAAGGAAAGTTAATGGTATGGATTCTAACTACCTGAGGTGAGGGAACTGAGGGATGAAGTGACCAGCAGCTTTAGAGAAGAAGAATCTTGATCTCAGTGAGCAGGGAAAATACCAGTTTTATTACATGTTCTTCATCTTGATAGAGATGCACGACACTCTTGCACATGCATATGAAACACATTCTAAAAATTGAAATAAACATACACATCTAAATTATATAAAGCATGTATGTATGACCCAATAAAGAATTATTAAGTGAATATAACATAACTCCCTTTTGGGTCAAGAAATTAAACATAGCTAGTTCCCAGAATCTCCCCCATGTGTTCTTCCCATTCCAATTCCCATGAAACATACATGATGAAATTTGAAGAAAAACTATAAATAAGGCCCCAACAATTATAATCCTGGCAGCTTATTATTGTTCTCTGTTAGAAATGCCTTCAGGTATAGCCAGAGTAAAATTGTAATTGTGTCTTAAAAATCCAAGATCCTTGCCAATAATCAAGCTGGTCTCCGCTTAACCAGTCCTGCATGCGTCTCACAGTGGAGAACTGATCAACTGGGATTTGCTTGAGTAACTTTCCAGATGTTGCTGATTGAGACATCCTCCTGCTACCATGACATGTTTGGGTGGAATGAAGTGGCTGGCAGGCACGTGACACCACAGTAGCTATGCCATCCTGGCAGGACCCTCCCATTCAGCACCAGGCCCCCCAGGCTGAATAATCTGGATGAACACAATTGAACAAAGGTTAAGCCCATTCCCTTCTAATCCTGCCCCAGCTGGGGCTCATTAGGTTTAAGGAATAGAGCAGTCATATTTTCTGAAACACATAGTAACAAGAAAAACCTAATTAGAGAGCAAAGGGTAAAAGTTTAGCAGCTCTAATAAATGTGATGTGCTGAATGCATTATCTATTTGGCAGAAAACAAATTATGGAGTAATCTCCAGTATTCAGACAGTCTAATTTATGGCAGCTCATTTAAGGAAACTCTTTAACCCAGCATTTTGAGATCATACAGCACATTTAACAAATGCAAGCACGATTTTCTAAAATGTAGAAACCTTTAAAGCATGAGAATTTTCTGGAATATGTTGAAATCATTGGAATGTGTTCTAAAAATAAATTAGTTCATAAATACTGTCCTAGCAGTTTGATTTTTAACCCAACGATGGGGAAGATTTTTTTTTCATTTTTCCCCTGAAATAAATGGGGTACTTTCCAAAGGACTGTTGTTTTACAAGACACACTTGATCTTCAATCTTTGACCACTGTTGAGACTCTTCAGTTGTCATTCTGCTCTGCTTAGAAACCCAAACTCAAGCCTTCCCCTCCATGCCTCCTCCATCTCCCCATCCCAATTATACTTCAGCTACGGTGGCCAACGTCTGATACTCTTCCAGGCTTCTGGCCTTAAGGCCTTAGCAATGGCTCCTTTCCTCTGTCTGAAAAGGTCTTCCTAGACTCTTGTGTGGCTGGTGTCTCCTATGGTTTGGTTCCAGTGTCATCTTCCTACTCACTTTCTATTCAAGATTATCTAGATTCTCTCTTGTTATCTTGCTTTACCATCATAGCATTATAACTGCCTGCAATGAATGCAACGTTTATTTAAGACCCGTCTCTCCTGTTAAAATGTATGTTCTCTAAAAAGGTAAGCTCTTGCTCCATATTCTTAGATCTTCACTGCCGAAAACAGAATACAGCAAGTGGCAGGGGCCCACTGCATCAATATATATCTGAATAAATGGAGAGATACTAAAGTAAATCTCAGCTCCAGAACCCCCATCATTCTGAAAAATAATTCATTTTCATGAGATGCATATTAGAAATTACATGTTCTTAATTCATATAAAATGTGTTTAATAGAACAACACTATATGCATTATCTTCTTTGTATATATAATTATGCATCTTTCCTATGGCTAACTAAAAAGCATATTGAAAGTACATATTATCTTTCTCTTGTTAGTGAGAAAACTAAGGTCAAAAATGCTTTACATAGTTGTTAAACCTGGAGGATATCAGAGACAAAAAAAAAAAAAAAACAAAGCTGGAATTCACTGATGTATTCATTTTTGCAAACCCCAAATTTATCATCCCACAAGTTTCTTCTGCCTATAAATACACAAAATCCATGATAAATAAACAGTCATAATAATTCAATGACTGTAAAAATGATTATTAAATTTACTTTGAACTATTAGCTTTAAAAAGCTTACTTATTCTTATTACTTATTCTTTCTGGGTGCAGTGGCACGTACCTGTAACCTCAGCAATTTGGAGAGATGAGGCAGGAGGTTCACAAGATCAAAACCAGCTTCAGCAACTCAGTGGGGTCCTAAGCAAAATAATAAGAACTTGTCTCAAAAAAATTGAAAAAGAGTTGGGAACATGATTCAGTGGTTAAGTGCCCTTAGGTTCAATACCCAGTACCAAAACAAAAAACAAACAAATAAACAAAAATCCCTAACTTATTATTTTATTTTTTATAAGCAAGGTGAACATTCTCTTGTCCTTTATTATAATTTGTACAAATTAACAACAAAATCCCACTTTGAAAATTTCTGTCAACTCACATTATTAAAATGACTTTCAATTACCGAAAGAGCCAACTATCCTCAATATAGTGTAGTTACTATGCAGGGCATTACTTATACAATTGCTGTAAATTCAGGCACTACAGTAATATTGTTCTTTTATTAAGGAGTTGAGTTGTTGTACTACCATAAATGCATATAAAGTAGCAATATAATATGCATTGGATCCTAAACCATAGTTATCCCCACATTTTCTACACCCCAGTCTCTTGATTCTTTTATATTATGCCCCATAGCAAATTATATATATATATATATATATATACACATACACACACATGTGTATCTATTTGTATATATATATATATATTTGTAAATTTTCCAGAATTGAATGTTTGTATGAATAACATTTGACTACTTGGGGGTAGGGATAAAAAGTATGCTACATTGTTAATTGTCTTCAGAGATCTGAACCCCTCTTCTCTCCCTCTCTCATTCCCTCCTGATGTCCCCTCTATATGTCTATGGAACCCCTAAATTATGTGTTGCTATGCCCTTTGTGTGTCTAATACATGAGTTTGACTAGCTTTCACCAAGCCTGGGTTTAGCACTAGCCTCCACAAATGAGGGAAAACATTCAGCCCTTGACTCTCTGGATTTGGCTAAATTCACTTAGTATGATTTTTTTTCCATTGCCATTCATTTACCCTCAAAGGCGGCAATATCATTGTTTCTAATAGCTGAGTAGAACTCCATTGTGTGTGTGTGTGTGTGTGTGTGTGTGTGTGTATATATATATATATATATATATATATATATATATATATATATGTATATATCAAAGCTTTTGGACCCATTCATCATGAGGGGCATCTGGGTTGATTCCACAATTTAGCTACTGTAAATTAAGCTGCTAGGAACCTTGATTTTGCTGTGTCATTGAAAAGTGCTGATTTTAACTCCTCTGGGCAAATACCAAGAAGAGGGATAGCTTGATTGTATGGTGGATCCATCACTAATTTTTTGAGGAGCAGCCATACCAATATGCAGTTTCACCAACAGCGTGCTAGTGTTCCTATCTCCCCATGACCATTTCAGCATTTGCTACTGTTTGTGTTCTTCATCTTTGCCAGTCTTAATGGAGTGAGGTGAAATCTTAATGTAGTTTTGACTTGCATTTCTCTGATAACTAGTGATTTAGAACACTTTCTCATGTATTCATTGGTTTGCTCAGTTTCCTCTGTTGAGAAGTTTCTGTTTAGCTCTCTGGCCCATTTATTGACTGGATTGTATGTGTGTTTGGTATTAAATTTTTTGAGTTCTTTGTAAATTTTGGATATTTGTCTCCTGTAGGAGGAATCGTAAGCCATGATTGTCTCCCATTGTGTGGATTCTTTCTTGACAGTTTTGGCCAACTGTTTTGTTGAGCAAAGCTTTTTAATTTGTGGCTGAAGTAGTGGCTCAGCAGTTACTGCGCTTGCCTGGCATGTGCGAGTACACAAGTTCAAACCCCAGCACTACGTACACAACAAAGTGTCCAAGAATGAAAGTCACATGAAAAACTAAATAAAAATTGCTCCTCTCTTTCTCTCTCTCTCTCTCTCACTGTCCCCTATTTCTTAAAAAACAAAAAAGCTTTTTAATTAATGGCATCCTACTCATTAATTCTTGATTTTGGTTCATTCACTTTGGGGGGTCTTATTGAGGAAGTCATTGCTGATTCCTATATCCTGGAGCGTTGCTCCTAATTTTTCTTCTAGCAGTTGCATGGTAGCTGGTTTAGTTCCAAGCTCGTAGATCCATTTTTTCTTTAAAGAAAGAAAGGACAGTGAGAGAGAGAGAGAAAGAGAGAGAGAGAGAGAGAGAGAAAAGCAATCTTTATTTTTCAAATGACTTTCATTCCTCAGACACTTCTTTGTGTATGTGGTGCTGGGGTTTGAACTCTCATACTCATACTTACCAGGCAAGCACTGTAACCACTGAGTCACCACTCCAGCCCCCCAGATCCATTTTCATTTCATTTTTGTATAAGGTGAGAGATAAGGATCTAATTTCAACTGTCCAGTTTGTCCAGCACCATTTATTGAATACACACTCTCTCTTTCATGTTATATTTGACCCTCTTTGTCAAATATCAGATGTTTTAAGATGTGTGGATTTGTCTCAGAGTCTTATGTTCTATTCCATAGGTCTTCAAACCTATTTTGATACAAGTACCATGCTGCTTTTGTTACTACAGCTCTATAGTATAATTTTAGATCTGGTATTGCAGAACTACCTGTTTCTTGTTTCTTGATTATGTATTCTGAATTTCTTGTTGTTACAAATGAATTTGAGAATTGCTTTTCCTATATCTGTAAAGAATGACATTGATATCTTGATGGGGATTGCATTGAATATGTATAGCATTTTGGGCAGAATGGTCATTTTAATTATATTAATTCTGCCTAACCAAGATCATGGAACATCTTTCCATCTTCTCAGGTATTCTTCAATTTCTGCCTTCAATGTTCAGTAATTTTCATTGTAGAGGTCTTTTATTTCCCTTGTTAGATTAATTCCCAAGTATTTTATTCTTTTTGAAGATATTATAAATGGGATGGATTTCCTAATTCCTTGTTCTTCCCTATTATTGTTAGTGTATAGGAAAGCTATTGATTTATGGATGTTGATCTTGTAGCCTAGCTACTTAGCTAAATCTGTTTATAAGCATAAGTGGTTTTCTGTTAGAATTTTTTGGGTCTTCCAAATACAGGATAATGTCATCAGCATAGGGATGGTTTGACCTCTGCTTTTCATATTCCTATCCCTTTGATTTCCTTCTCTTGCCTGATTGTTCCACTAGGGTTTCAAAGACTATATTGAATAAGAGTGATGAGAGTGGGCAGCCTTGTTTTGTTCCAGAGTGTAGAGGAAATGTTTTCAACTTTTCTCCATTTAATAAATTATACTAGCTGAAGGTTTATCATATATGGCCTTTACAAAGTTAAGATATTTTGATCTCTATTTTCTCTAGAGTTTTGAGCATAAACGAGTGCTGGATTTTATTGAAGGTCTTTTTTGCATCATTTGAGATTATCATGTGGTTTTTGTCCTTAATTCCCTTCAGTGATGAACTACATTTATTCATTTGTGTATGTTGAACCAGCCTTGCATCCCTGGAATGAAGCCCACCTGATTGTGATGAATTGCTTTCTTGATGTATTTTTGAATGCAGTTTTATAGAACTTTACTAAGAATTTTTGCATCAGTGTTCATCAGGGATATGAGTCTGCAATTTTCATTTTTTGATGCATCTCTATTGGGTTTTGGTGTCGGAATTATGGTTGCCTCATAAAAAGTGTTTGGGAGAGTTGTATCCTTTTCAATTTTGTTGGAATAGTTTAATAAGTAAAGTTGTTACCTCCTCCTCATATGTGTGGTAAAACTCAATGGAGAATCTATCTGTTCCAGGCTTTTCTTCTTTGGAAGGCTTTTAGTTTACTATATGGGTTTTGGTGCCTGTTAATTGGGCTCTTTAGAATTTCAGTTTCATCTTGTGTCAATTTGGGGATGTACTAATTGTCTAGACTTTTGTCTTTGTCTCCCAGATTATCTAATTTAGAAAAGTATAGTTTTTAAAATATATTCTTAAAATCTGTTTGATATCTACAGGGTCAGTGGTGATCACTCCCTTTTCGTTGGTGATTTTGGTGATTTGCTTCTATTCTCTCATTCCTTTAGTGAGATTAGCTAGAAGTCTGTCAATTTTATGCTTTTTTTTCATAGAATCAGCTCTTTGTTTTGTCAATTCTTTTTATTTTATTGTTATTTTGTTGTTGTTGTTCTCAACTTCATTGATTTCAGCTGTGATCTTGATTATTTCCTGTCTTCTACTGGGTTTGGGCTTTGATTGTTCTTTCTTTTATAGGAATTTGAAGTGGAGCACAATTTTATTTATTCAAAATCTCTCCTGGTTTTTATGTAGGCACTCAGTGGTGTAAATTTGCTCCTTAAGAATGCTTTTATGCTGTCCCAAAGGTTTTTATATGTTGTGTCTTCATTCCCTTTTCTTCCAAGAATTTCTTGATTTCTATTCTCATGCCTTTTTGGATTCTGTCTTCATTGGGTATTATTCAATCTCCATGTTTATGTGCTATTTCTATTATGATTTTGCTATTAATTTCTAGGGTAATGGTATCTTAGTCTAATAGGATACATGGAATAATAACTATCATTTTATATTCACTGGGATTTCCTTTGTAAACTAGAATAAGATCTATTTTGGAAAAGGATTCATGCCTTGCTGAGAAGGTATACTCATCCAATTTGGAGTGGACTATTCTACAGATGTCTGTTAAGTCCATTCTATTTATAGAATGGTGATCTCTTCATTGTTTTTTTGCTTTGACAATCTGTCTAGTGATGATAGAGGTGTATTGAAGTGTCACAGTATTATCATGTTGAGGTCCACAAGTGGAGTAATTTTTCCACACACTTTTGAGTGTTTGTGTTTCGAGAGTATATATTTACTATGGTTATATTTTCCTGTTGTATTGTTCCCTTTACTAGGATGTAGTAGCCTTCTTTTTCTCTTCTGATTATTTTTAAAATCAACTTTGTCTGATATAAGCATTGCAACTCCAGCTTGCTTTCCTGGGCCATATGCCTGGTAGATTTTTTGCATCCTTTCATCCTCAGTCTGTGGATGTCATTGACTATAATGTGGGTCTCCTGTAAGCACCGTATTGTGGGATTTTTGTCTTTTGATCCAATCTGCTGATCTATTTCTTTTGATTGGTGTTTAGAGACCATTCACATTGTTAGGAGAGTTATGTGGTTGTGATTCATACTCACAGTATTTATTAGTGAGTTCTATACTTTCTTGGTTGTCTTTTGACAGTGGGAATTTTATTGAACTTCCTCTGTTTGTAGGTTTTAATAAGTGCTTGCTTATTCTTTCATCTGGAGTTTATCTTTGAGTATTCTTTGTAATGGTGATTTTTGTTCATGAATGCTGCAAATTTGATCTTATTATGAAATGTTCTTACTTCCCCACCAATTTTGAAGCTGTTTTGCTTGATATAGTATCTCAGCTGCAGGTTGTGGTCATTCAGACACTGAAAGATCTCCTTCCAGGATCATCTGGATTCTAGAGTCTGAGCTGAAAAGACAGAAGTGATCCTTATTCATTTGCCTCTGAAAGTGATTTGATGTTTCTTTCTTGCTGTGTTTAATATTCATTACTTGATTTCCATGTTATACATTTTGAATATGATGTGTTTTAGCACACTTTTCATTTGATTAGGCCTATTGGGTGTCCTAAAAACTTCCTGTATGAATGTATATGATTCTATTTTAATAAAGGAAAAATTTTCTTTAAGTATTTCATTGAGAGTGTTCGTTATACCTTCCATTTGTGTTTCAATTTCTTCCTGTATCCCAATTATTCTTATATTGTTTCTTCTGACTTCAACCAAAACATTTTGAAAATTCTGCTTGTCTTATGTCAGGTTTTTTCCCCCTTTTTGTCATCCTGTACTCAAGATTACTCAGCCTATCTTCATTTTTGGAAGTTCTTTCTTCCAGAGCTGAGGTTCTGTTTTCTATAGAGGTCAGTCTTTTATTTCTTCTATCATATTCTGATGTGATTGCCTGAAGACTTTAGCTCTGTTACTTCCTTTTTCAGTGTGTCTATTTCTTTGATAATAAAGTTTTTCATTTCTTGAGTTTTCTCACTTCTTTCAGGTCATTGTTCCTTTAAGTAACCAGATTGTTGGTAATTATTCTACGTTTTCATCCCACTCTCTGTCCACGTGTCCCATGGTTGGGAAGTTATGGAATTGAGGCGAACGTTTTCTATTTTCATTCCATATTTTTGATAATCTTATTCTGGATCTTTAAATTGAGTTTCCCTGTGGTGAAGGTAGGCAGATCTGGAGGTGCTTATTCCTTGCAGGTCAAAGGGTGGTATCAGACACCATCCCTGTGATGACCACCTTCTTCCAAAAAGTTGCTTCTGCCTGGAACCTCTTTTTGCTATAGCTTATGGATCTAGACCCCAAAGCATTGATCCAATGGGGGTGTTGGCAGCCTGCTGGATTGTAGAAGAACAGCAAGGGGTGTTTTGCTGGGTCCTGGAGTCTCATGTCTGGCCAGAACAGGCCTTCGCCATGCTGCAACAGGACCAGGGGTCCTTGGCAACAGGTATGGACCCAATATCCTTGGACCTGGCAGAAATGGGCTATGTGCATGGCAGCTGGGTGGTTCAGGACTAGAGTGGTGGTCCTGGGTGCAGGTGCTCCATGTGCACCTGAAAGCCCCAGATCTGAGGCCTATGTCAGCACACAGTGGCTGCTGGGATCAGCTCTGGCAGGATTCCTGGGCATGGGAACCCTGCACACAACTAAAGGCTCCAGACCTGAGGTCTGGGTTGGCACACAGTGGCTGCTGAGGTCAGCTCTGGCAGGGCTCCTGAGTGTGGGTGCCTCAGTCACTGCACAGCAGCTGCTGGCATCCTGTACAATCTTCCTAATGTGTTTTTAAATATGTTTGCTAATATATCATTAAGGATTTTTGTATCTTTATTCATAAGAGACATTGTTCCATAGTATTCTTTCCTTGATGAGTCTTCATCATGTTTCGATATAAGGATGGCTTCATAGATAGAATTTGGGAAAGTCCTCTCCTTTTCTATTTTATGGAATAATCTTAGGAGTTTTGGCATTAGTTCTTCTCTAAAAGTCTGAAAGGTCTCCATTACTCTTGGATAGGTGCAATTAATATTGTCAAAATGGCCACATTATTAAAAGTATACAGATTTAGTGCAATCACCTTCAAAATACCAATGTCATTATTCATGGAACTAGAAATAAAAATAGTTCTAAAATTTACAAAGACTAATAAGAGACCCAGAATAGCCGAAGGATACTGAGCAATAAGAGCAATGCTGGTGGTATCACAATACTAGATCTCAAATTATACTACAGGGCTGTAGTAACAAAAAATGCATGTTTTTGGCCTAAAAACAGACATGAAAACCAATGGGATAAGGTAGAAGACACAGAGACAAATTCACATAGGCAATCATCCATCTCATCTTTGACAAAGTTGCCAAAAACATATGTTGAAGAAAAGATATCTTTTTAAATACATGGTGCTGAGAAAGCTGGACCATGTGTAGAAGAGTGAAACTATATCCCTGTCTCTCATGCTGCACAAAAATAAACCCACAATGGATAAAAGACCTAGGAAGTAGACCAGAAACACTGCAACTGCTAGCAGAATACATACGGAAATACTCCAACATATTGGTACAAGAACCAACTTCCTTAATCAGACTCCTAAGACGTAAGAAATAAAACCTGAAATCAATAAGTAGGACAACTTCAAATTTAAAAATTTCTCACACCAAAGGAAACAAGAGTGGGAAGAAAGACCCTATTGAATGGGAGAAAAATCTTTGCCAGCTTCTGTTCTGGTGGACTTATATCTGGTATATATAAAGATCTTAAAAACTTAACACCAGAAAACCTAGTAACCAAATCAATAAAAGGGCAAAAGAACTAAACAAATATTTCTCAAAAGAAGAAGTGCAAATGGCCAAGAAATACGTGAAAAAATGTTCAGCATCCTTAGTTAGCAATCAGGGAAATGTAAATCAAAATTACACTAAGATTTCATGTTATTCCAGTATAAGAACAACTATCAAGAATACAATTAATAATAAATGCTGGCAAAAATGTGCATTCATACATTGTTGATGCAACTGAAAATAAGTACAACCACTTTGGAAAGCAGTGTGGAGATTCCCCAAGTCTTGGAATGGACCCACCATATGATCAGTTACCCACTGCTTGGTATTTATCCAAAAGAACTAAAATATGTATACCATAGGGATGCAGCCACATCAATGATTATAGCATGCAATTCACAATAGCCAAGTCATAGAACCAGCCATGTCTCCTTCTATAGATGAATGAATAAAGAAAATGCGGTATACATACACAATGGAGTTTTACTCATCCACAAAGAAGAATGAAATTATGCTATTTGCTGATAAATGGATGAAACTACAGAACATTATGCTAAGTAAAATAAGCCATTCTCACAAAGTCAAAGGTCAAATGTTTTGTCTGTTATATGAAAGCTAGAGAGAAATATAGAATATTTTTTTAAAAAAAGGATCACATGGAAATCAAAGGGAGAACTGTGAGATAGAGGAAGGGGATCAAAGCGAAGGAAGGAGGGCTGGGAAAGAGGAAGAACTACAGAATGAAATTGATCAAAATATGTTATGTGCAGGTATGAATATATCACAATGAATTTCACTTTTTTGCATAATTATAATGTACCAATTAAAGTTAATTAATAAAAGTAAGACCAATAGAGTAGAGGAATCAGAGGGATCGGGGGAGGGAAGGTGGGAAGGAAAGGGATAGTATTGGGGATTGAAATGGATCAAATTTTGTTATATGCATTTATGAACATGAATCCTACAAATTATTTATGAATATGTAACCTATAAATTATGTAATATGTATTTATGAATATGAATCCTATAAATTATGTAATATGTATTTATGAATATGAACCCCCAAATTGTTACAGTTATGATGCTCTAATAAAAACAGAAAAAATATTGTAAGCAATGTAGAAATAATAAACTAAGACGAAACTATGGAAGTAGTAGAAAGATTAGTTAGGGACAAAGGAAAGGCTGGATAGGCAGAGAAAAGAAGATTTTTAGGACAGTAAAGCTACTCTGTGTGACGCTGAAATGGTAGATAGCTGCCATTATTATCTTTGTCTAAACCCACAGAATGTGCAATACCAGGAGTGAACCCTAGCATGAACTATGGACTTTGATGATAATGATGAGTTCCGCAGACACACCAATTATAGTGCCACTCTTGTACAGGACGTTGATGAAAGGAGAAGCTATGTATGTGCAAGGATGGAGGGAATTTGGGAACTCTGCCCCTTCTGTGCCATATTTTTATGAACCTAATAGTGCTCTAAAAAATAAATTCTATCAAAAACAGAATGTTAGCATGTTAAATACCATACAACGGTTTCATGTTATATACTGTAACTTTTATTATTCCTATGTATTGGTACATATACATCCCTTTAGGTTTTCTATTTATTTATATTTTGCTTTCATAAGTTGACAGCTTTATCTTTCAGCACATTTCATATTAGCTATTGTACATTATTTTTAAATGAGATATGGCACTCATAATCACATAAATTATTCAACTTAGTAAAATTAGAGGTGTTATTATGATTTCAGAGAGCAGGACTTTTAACTAATAATATTAACATTAGCAATTATTATTGCTAATATTATTGCTATTATTTTTACCTATTGAGCACTGTGCGAAGCTATTGAGAAACAAAACCAGGTTTAATATCTGTAAGTTTTCATGTAGTAGGTATTATTAGTCCATCAACATTTTATGGAAAAAAATTTTGCCAAAATGGTCTGAAGGCATCACAGTTTTTAGGTAAACTGTTTTACTCTCAAAATCTTGTTTTTATCTTCAAAATCTTGTTTTTATCTATTCAGTTAATGATACTGTCTATTAGTCACAGCTGTTTGAACAAACTTTTTTTGCATGTTAACCACTGAGCCACACTTCAGCTCTATTTATTTATTTTTTATTTTGGAGACAGGGTCTCTCTAAGTTGTTTAAGCTCTTGCTAAGTTACTGAGGCAGACTTTGAACTTGCCATCCTCCTGCCTCAGCCTCCTGAGTCACTGGGCTTACAGGCAACCACACAATTTATTTATTTATTTATTTTAGAGAGAGAGAAAGAGCATGCAAGAGAGAGAATCAATTTTATTTAGTTTTTCATCTGGCCTTTGTTTCTCTGACAGTCATGTGTATGTGGTGCTAGGGTTCGAACTTGGGTCCTTGCCAGGCAAGCTCTCCAACCTCCAACCACTGAGCTACTGCTCCAGTCCTATACAACCTTTTATTTACGGACCTTTGTTTTTCACCGTCCCCCAGCCATGGCCTTCCTAGATCAGTTGATGTCAGCTCACCTCTGACATGAGAAGCAGCCCTGCCAAGATCAGCAGCACCCCACCTAATAGTTGACCACAGAGGTAGGTGCTGTGTCACCAAGGTATTTGCATCTGTTTGTTACAAAGCGTTATTATGATAGCTAGTTCTGGTATACATGTCAGAACGTAGATAATATTACAACATTCCCTCACCCATCTGTCAGTCACTGGGCTTCAACATCAGCTAATTCATGACCCATCTTGTTTTACCACATATATCTTGACTATTTTGAATTAAATCCCAAACTCTGGATATTGCTGATCACATTCTTCTGGGGTCGTTTACTTTTTTCTTCTGCCCTTTTATTTTTCATAAACTTACTTGATATAAGGACTGAACTAGGTTGACATTTCATTTTTAGCTAGTAATACTTCAGAGATAGGTATGAGTTAATTGCAACACCTGGAGAGCTTGTCATGTCTAATTCTCTTTGTGATGTTAATATTAATATTTAACAGAGTTTCTGGTGTTTAACTAGTCTGATCCTCCCATTAAAAACTCCCCATCAACATTGCATCTAACTGTTTTAACAGATTTTAAATGGTATTTACCCATTATTTGGGATGGCTGAATAGTGGTATTTTAATTCTATTACTCCTTATGCATTTGCTACCTAGAATCCTTCTGAAATGAACTTTCTTCCCATGACTATTTGGATACTCTGATGCACTAGTTGCTTAGAATTCATGCTTCTCCTTTATTGATCACTTTTTGGAAGAGGAGACTGGTTCCTGCAAATCCTCTGAATATGATTTTGAGCTTTTTTTTAGACTCATAATGAATTAAATGACTTTAGCTTATTTTGTGCATCTCATTCTGTTGCAGTAATAACACTGGTATTTTTTAAAAAAGAAAAATTGTAAACAATATGTGTTACTTCTTTTATATCACCACTTCCAGGGTATTTTTATGTCAACCCAACCAATCTTAAATATCATAATCAGGTCTACTGATTCTGTTCTCCAAACTATTTATTTTTCAGCTATAAAAAATATAACTATGCGATTAGTGAAAGTCAGTCTTTCGTCAAGTCAGTTTTCTGGATATTCACTGTGAGTAAAAGATGTCTTCTCTTGGGGATATTTTAGAAAACATCTATTGAGGGAGTTTGAAAATTGGCTTAGCATTTATTGAATCCTATGTAATTCAGACATCAATATCATGGCATATCACACATAGAAAAATGTTTTACTCTTATTTGAGACATTGCAATTTTAAAGCACATACTAAGAGAAGATCAAAAGGATTCTGTATTTATGTGTTTGTGTGTCATTTCAATGACAAGACCTGCTTGAATTTTTAAAAAGCTTTAAATCCCTATGAAATATTGAGCCAAAAGCCAAGGAACTCTGAAACTTCCTGAATGTGGTCTTTGCCAATTTAATGAAATCTAATTTATTGCTACTGGGAAACCCCTGGTGAACCAGAGGGTTTAAGGTACTTTTTGCAACTTTCATCAGGAAAAATATATGGTAAATAAGAGCTAGTTCTTGAAAACGCAAATCACTACCTCCCTCACCCTCTTCTGCCACCTTAATACTTTCTGTCCCTATACAATGATACTCCTCAAATGTGTTTAGCTTCATTTTCAATTTTTCACATTTCCCATTCATAGGATCACTTAGCTAGTAAGATTTATGCAAATTGTCCACCACTGTGCCACCCAATTGGCAAATGATCATCATCTGAACATCATTCTGCTTCCTATATGACAAAGTAAGGATATGTAAGTAACTCTACTAAACATGTAGTTAGATTGAAATGATTAATTTTTTCTTAATAATATGATGGGGAGACACAAATATAAGCAATATAGATTGATGATCGTGTACAAAGATTGGAAAATACCGAAGACCACACAGAATAAAATAAGAATCCTGTGTTATTATATTACTCTGAGATTACTATTCTTAACCACATTGATTAAGAGTCATTTTTCCCACTATAAGATCAGTTTTTGATGATCCACCTTAGAAAATTTCTGAAACTAAGTGAGAGAAAGACTTTGAAGTTTTCATGGTAGTCTATATACTTCCTTTAAACGTAAAAATAAATGAGCCTACATCAAACTTAAAAGATTGTGCACAGTACAAACAAAAAAATCAACTAATGAAAAGGTAACCTAAAGATTAGGAAAAACAATATTTGTAAACATGTATTTGATAAGAGTTAATATCCAAAACTTATAAAGAATTCATATGACTTAATGGTGAGAAAACATATAATGATTTTAAAAGACCTGAATACACATTTCTCAAAATAGGATGTATACACATCCAACAGATATCTGAAGAAGCTCAGCATCACTAATCATCAGGGAAATGCAAATCAGAACATCTGTGAGAGATCACTTTAAACCTGTGAGGATGATTATTATCAAAAGATCAGAGATAACAAGTGAGAGGATGGAGAAAATGGACCCCTTGTATACTGCTGGTGGGACAGATTGGCCTGGCCACTGTGGAAAACATCATGGAAGCTCCTAACGAAATTTAAGAGTAGGATTGCTGTAGGACCCAATGTTTTAGTCAGCTTTTTCATTGCTGTGACCCAAGGACCTGACAAGAACAATTGTAACAGAGGAAAAGTTTATTTGAGGGCTCAGAGTTTCAGAGGTCTGAATCCACGGAAGGCTACGTTCACTCTTCAAGGCTTGAGAGGAGGCAGAACACCGTGGTGGAAGACATGGCTCCAGGGAGCAGGGAGAGAAACTCCATACTGGATACAATATACACTCAAAAGCACGACCCCGAAGGCCCACCTCCTCCAGCCACACCCTGCCAACCTACAGTCGCCAATTAATACTATCAAGGGATCAACTCACATATTGAGTTACGGCTCTCATAACCCAATCATTTCACTTCTGCCTTCCTGGATAAGTTTCACATGAGCTTTTAGGGGACATCTTTCGTCCAAACCATGATACCTAGCAATCTCTCTCCTGGGTACATACCCAAAAGAAATGAAATCCCCTCTTCATAAGGGTATCTGCATGCTCAATTCATTGCAATGACATTCACATCAGCTAAGGTATGGAAGGATCCCATGTCCTCTGATGGAAAAAGAAACTGGTGAATATTATTCAGCTTTTTGAAAAAGGAGATTGTGCCATTTGCCACACATGGATGAGCCTGGAGGACATTATTCTAAATGAAATAAGTCAGACAGCAAAAGAAAGATAACCTCACTTATATGTGAACAAGTATAAATATTAAGAAATAGAGAATAAAACAGCAGTTACCAGAGATGGGATTGATAGGGAAGAAATAGGGAGCTACAGGTCAAAGGGCACTAAGTACCACCTACGTAAGATAAACGAGTGTGAACCTCTAGTCGTCAACAAGAGCACCGTAGTCAATAATATTGTATTGCATTCAAGATTTTTGCTAAATGAGGAAAGTACAGCTGCTCTTTTCCAAAGAGCTTGTTTCCACAGTGACCAATTCACATGTGTTACATCATAATGGTATGATGTATAGCTTAAACATACACAATAAAATTTATTTATAAAAGTAACAATAACAAGATCATCTTATGAAAAAAATCTAAGCTATTTTATGTATTGGTACAGAAGAAAGATCTTGGAATATAAGTAGGAATTGCAAAAAGTACAATTTCAGTTCAACTTTAATGATGTTGGTTTTCTAAGATCATAACAGTAGTATCTTGGGACCAACTTGTACTTGTTCAGGAGAGAGGATTGTTCAATTTTAAGGAATTCAGCAAACAGTCTGACATTAAGATTAGTAGCTTGGAATTGAAGTCATGGGAAAATTTACAACCTGGATATTGGCAAATGCTACAAGCAGGGCTCCCTTCCCCAACCCCACATGGTACAGACACGGTGCAGAGCGTAATGTACACGACCGAATCAGACCATGGCCCTAAGAGCAAGGAGTGGCTCAGCTTGTGCCTAACTGGAAGGCCCTGTGTAGGGGAGTATCTTCTGCTCTAGCCATGTTTCAGTGGGAAAAATGACTCACTGTCTTTCAATCTGTTTCATAGGGAAAGCCCAGGAAACTGGACTTTTAGGTGTAAAATTCTCTGAGTTTTAAAACATCATTAGAGAGGAGGGGTAAAAATGAGGCTCTGACCTAGGCTGTAGATCCAGGTTTAACTCTTGCTAAAAAATTGTGAGTTCCTTCACTCTTTAGCAGGGGATAAGGGTCTTCTTACTGGTCATGATATAAGAGTTTCCTTGCTTTGAAAGGGAAATTAACTGGAAGATGAGTAGGATCCTTCTAATTCAAAAACTTGACTATGATTTTAGACTTTCCTTCTTTAAAATGCCTAAAGGACACCAATGGACACTTTTACAAAGAACAAAAGAACCAACAAATTTATGAAAAAAATATTCCAACTCTTTGGCCATCAGGGAGATGCAAGTCAAAATTGCAATGAGATTCCATCTCACCCCAGTTAGAATGGCTGCCAGGGGACTGCCAAGGATGTGGAAATAAGAGAACTCTCCTACACTATGGGTGGGAATTTAAGTTAATAGTCATGGCAGGGAACAGTGTGGAGGTTCCTCAAGAAACTAAAGTAGATCTTCCATAGGATCCTGCTCTCCCACTTCTAGGTATATAGTCAAAGGACAAGATGTCTAGAAAAGAAATAATTCCATACCCATGCTTGTTACTGCAGTATTCACATTAGCTCAGATATGCAATCAACTAAGATTCCCATCAAGGGATGAATGGATAGAGAAAATATTACACATGCACACACACACACACACACACACACACACACATATATATAGTATATATATAAAATTTTCATATACACATATATACACAACATAATGTTATTCAGCCACAAAAATGAATTATATCCTATCATTTGCAGCACAATGAATGGAACTGGTGGACATTATGATAACAGAAATAAGTCAGAAAGAGAAAGACAAATGCCACATTATATGCTGATGTTTAAAAAATCAAATCAGAATGTATTATGGTGAATGCTACAAGTTGGGAAGGGTTGAAGTGAGAGGCAATTATGGGTATTGGATAACAGGTACCCAAACACAGTCAGACAGAACTAATAAGCTCCAGTGTCCTGAGGAGCAGTGAGGTGAGCGTAGTTCACAATAAATGATTATGTGTTGTGCAAATAACTAGAAGAGAGGAGCTTGAAGCCTCCAAACACAAAGTAATGAAAAGGAGATGGAAATGATAATTGCCATAATCTGATCAGCACATATTGTATATGTGTATGGAAATATCATACTGTACCCTACAAATATGTACAATTATGATGTGTTAATCAAAAAATTTTAAATGTTCAAGGACATGGAGAGTTAAATATCCTGATTTGATCATTATGCACTGCATACATGTGTCAAATCATCACGTTGTACCCCATAATATTATACAATTAAAATAATTAATAAAAATAGAATGTCATTATTTTAGGGCAACAATCATTCACAGTCACGGTATCTTGTCATGGTTGTCTGCTTTACTTTTTGCAGTGAGGCCCACTGAGAGCTGCATTCTGGAAGTTCAGAATCATCTGATCTCTTAGACTCACAGAAGGTCAGTTCTGGGACAGTCATGATAAATCAGCCCAGAGTACGTGACTGAGCCTGGATGGTGGTTGTGAACCCAGTGAAATAGATTCATAGATTTCACTCACTATCCAAGAGTCTGTGGTCAGAAGATGGATGAGAACTACCAATGCACTAGGCTTTTCTAGTCTTTCAACAAAGATTTATTGATTACTGATTATGGACCAGATTCTAATATGGGTAAATATTCTATGGACAAATAAAGCTGTCAATAAAATAACACTATTGTCTATCTTAGAAGTGTCTAATGCATGTTTATCCTGTGATAAAGAAGCACAAAATGTTGGGAAACTCAACTTGGGTGTCTAACCCAGCCTGGGAGGTATGGGTTGAGGTATCAGTACTGGAAAGAGTGACATTGAAGGTTCGGTCTAGAGAGTAAGCAGTAATTGTCCAAATACTTAAGAACCATGTAATATATACCACACTTTCATTTGATATAGGAAGAAACTGAGACCAAAGACCCTGTAAATATTTTTCAGTTATTTGAATGGAGGAGATACTGAAGAATTTTTATATATGAATATGAATGAGTGAACAAGTATTGAAAACAAAGACCCTTCTGTTGCATTTGATCAATGGTCCTCATTTTCCTGTCACCTGGAGTTTGTCCACCCATACTGGACCCTGGGATGCAATATGGGAACACATGGTAGAATCTATTAATCAATCCATCAATATCAGCAGCCCATGTATTGTGCTTCTGGCTGGCATGCTCTGGTTCTCATCTGTATGGGTTGTCCCTGTGCCTACATGCAGGCCTGCTCTGAATCCATCATATTCTGAGCAAAGGGGTAGAGAATTCAGCAGACCCATCCTTCAGAACCCAAATACCCTGTCCTTTCTCTGTGCAGGGAAATACTACTTTTACAACCCCAAATTCTGAAGGACTTCTCAGGTGATGGTTCTTGCTCATGCTTTATGGCATATTTCCATATCAGATCTTTTCACCTTTCTTTTTTTAAAAAAAATGCAGTCATTGAAATATTCCCTCGTTCTCCCTTTCTTCTTTCTCATGACACATACTCATTACATGATTATATTACTCCAAACCTCTGAGGCACTCACTTTTAGGGAAATGAATATTAATAACAACTATAATTGCATGTTAAATGAAACTTTTTCTGTCATCTCTTAGATATTTGGGTAACAAGTGTGGAAAAATTATAAAGAAAGGTACTAGAAACCTAATTTGCAAGACTTGCTAAAATATCGGTCAAAACCTTTATTAGGATGCTACATGTATTTTCTCCCAACTGTAACAATTTTGAGAGTAAAGGGGGCTACTGTTAATAGCTACAGGAGGTCAAGAATCACCAAGTAGAATATATGCTTAACTAACCAGTAAATGCAACATCCATCTCTACCCAAAATGAGAGACAAAGAGAGGAGTATCGTTAACCCCCTCATGCTGAAGAAGGGAAACTGATATCAGGGCATTTTTTCCTTGCCATCTAGGTGACTGCTGGGATAAAGGAAGTGTAGGTGAGATGTAACCCCCCAAAAGATCCTAATTCCCAAAACTAATGAATGTGATACTATTTGGAAAAGGGGTCTTTGCAGATGTAATTAAGGATGTTGAGATGAGATAATTTGGATTTACTCAGGTAGATTCTGCATCTTATGATATGATCCTCATGAGAGACAGAAGATGAGAGGGAAAAATCTATGTGAAGGTACAGTCATGAGCTACAGTCATGCTGCTGTGAGTTAAGGGAGGCCTGGAAACACCAAAAGCTACAAGAAGAAAGAAAGTATTTGCCCGGGGGGGTCTTGGGGGGGTCTTTGGATCATGATCCTGCTGGTGCTTGATTTTAAACTTCTTTCTATAGAGCTTAGGGAAACAAGTAAATAAATGCACTTCAGAGAGTAAGTTTCTCTTGTTTTAAGCTACTAAATTTGTGACAATATGCTGTGGAAGCCCAGAAGTCCAATACACAGGTCCATCCCACAGTGGAGCCTAAGAATTCTTGTACTGTTAGTGTTCTTAGAAGTTTGGGGTTACAGCGCCTGCCACTGCCTCCTCCAGTGTCAAGAAAAGAGAAGGCTGCTATCAGATCCATCTGCATTCCCAGAGATCAGGGCAAGGATGCATGTTTTCTTTGGACTAAATGCACTTTTCTGAGGGAAACCAGGTTGGGTCCCTAATGAAAGGACCGTTTCCAAGAGCACTGAGTTCAGGGACTTCCAACACGTAAGGCCAGAGCCAGGAAACATATTAGCCATTTACTTCTATGTAACAAATCCCAACACTTGGCAGCATAAAACATAAAATATTTAACACCCTTCAGTTTCTAATAGGCAGGAATCTGGAAGCAGCTCTGCTAGGTGGCTCTGGCTCTGTCTCTTCTGAGGTTACACTCAGGTGGTTAGCGGTGGCTGTGCTCATCTGAAGGCCTGACTGGGGATATATTCTGTATTCCATCTCACCCTCATGGCTGTCAGAAGATGGATTCGGCCCCTGACCATGTTGGTCTCTAAGTAGGGTTTCTTTCAATAAAACCAGAAGCAGCTGGCTTCTTTAAACCAAATATATATGTATAGAAAGAGAAAGATTATAATGCATTTTATAATCCAATATCGTAAGTTATTTGCCATCATTTCTGCTGTGTTCAATATCAACCCTGCTACAATGTGGGATGGACTAGATAGAGCCAGGAGTGGGACTTGCTGGGGTCTACCTGGCTGGCCAGCACAAGTGAAGTGGTAGAATTCCAGAGAGAGCACATGGTAGGCATCAGGGACTAGTGTAGTCCAGGAGGTAACCTGCAATGGTGGTCACTGGGTGGTTCTCCAAAAGACTATGAAGGCCTCAAAAAGGAGCAAGAGACATTAATGGTAACTAATATTACAAAAGGCAATTAACAATCAAGAAACAAGTGCAGATGGTAGCTACCCGCAAATTAAAAGAACAATCCCCCTTCTCCTTTCTTTCTTTTTCCGATTATCTCCACTCCATGAAGGAGTAAAAAGCTGCAAAGGAGATAGAGAAAATACAAAGTTTCAAAAACAAAGAAGGGGAAAAAAAGGCAGACAATGCCCCTTGTTTCACTTTTAGTCAGTAGAAATACAAAAGAGGTCTGAGCTGGTGGATTGCAGATCGTGTGATGTGGATGAGAAGCTAAAGTTTTAGGTTTCTTTTTTTTCTCACTTTTGTTTGTAAAATATTGTATCCATATGCAAGAGTAGGGAGAAAAGTATAAGGAACTGGGCCTCAGAAACCACCAACACTGGGGCTGGGTTTCCCCTGCTCTATTCCTGGGTGTATTCTTTTCTCCCTGCTGCCTTCTTGTTCTCTCAATTCTATCAACGCTTATCCTTTCCTGACCCACATAGCTGAGAGGGCCTCTTCTTCTAGGCCCTCCTGACAAGTTTCACCAGGGCCTAGAGCCCAAACCCCAGGGCATCCTGAGGGGGTGCTTCCCTTTGCTCTCATCCAGAGGGCACCGGGGAGGCCACTGGGGCAGGGACAGGAGTACTCAGTCATGGACTCCTTGGACCCAGGATAGAGGGTTGCAGGCAGCTCATGCTCAGGCTTGTCCAAGTGCAGAATCTGCCCAAAGACCTGGCAGAGATTTCATATTCAAGATAACAACATAGATCAGAATAGGCGAGCAGTGAAAAGAATCTAGAACTAAAAGTCAAGAGTGGGCGTTGGTCCCAGATCTGCTCCTAATTTGCAATGCAATCTAGGTCAGGTCACATCATCTTTCTAGTCTCCAGGGTCTTCATTAGCAAAAATCAGCAGTAGGAATTGACAAGCTAATTCCAAAATTCATCTAGAACAATGTCTTCCTACCCTTTGTCAACATCGTTATTATTATTAATGTTATCATCACCCTTGGAAGTTCTTTTATATTTTTTTCTAATCATTCTCCCCATGAAACATTAATACTACAGGTCTACAATGTATGCCCCGGTGCTTATGTATAAAAATGTAAAAAGTTTTCACCACCCAAGAGCTAATCTTCATTTTTTTTAAAAGTGATGTCACTCCCAAGATGATATCATCTCCACCATTGAAAATTAGTAATTTAGAATGAAAAACATAAAAAATAAATTTAAAAAGTACAGAACATGAATGATGAAGAGCCACTTTCCCAATCTAACATCAAAACACGACAAAAATAACTTATTTACAGAAATTTGTAATTAATAATGCGGCAAGAGACAACAGAGCAGAATAACATCTTGAAATAGATTCACGTGTATGTGGAATATTTAGCAATTCATTTCAATCATCTTGGCATTTCAAAAATCAGTAAACAAAAGAGAAATCATTCACAAAGCATTTTGGGGGAAATAGTTGTTCAGAAAAAAAAAACTAGACTCCTACATCATTTGCATAAATAAATTGCAGATAGAGGTAAATCTATAATGGTTCCAAAAATAATTTAGAAGCATACAGAAAATGTTTTTTTGTGTTAATTTTTTTCTGTTCTTTCATTGAACTTTTTTATCTTTTTCATTTCACAGCGTGTTTTTAAAGTTTGTCTTAAAGTCTGTTTCATGCCATTGTGGTGTGTTCTGTTGTCCTATGTGTTGCTTGAGTAGGCCCTCTCTCTTTTTGACTCACAGTGGTTTCTTTTTTCTTATGGTGTGTAATTTTTTAGGGTATGCCCCATGATTTTTCCCTGGCTTATGGAAGCAGATTTAGACAGTGTTTTTATATTGTCACTCTGGGATCTCCGGAGGTTCTGGACTCCTCTCTTTGCTAATTCATTCTTGTTTGGGGATCCCATACCCCATGGATGATGTGAGTTCATATCACACAAATCCAAGCAGCAGAGAGGCTGCAGTTTCTCCCAGTGGACCTGCCTGGGACACAGAGCAGCTCTCCCACTTCCATACTGGAAGGCCTTCAAGGATTCCAGCTTGAGAACAGTTCTCTGCTGCAGCACCTGCCACCCACAGAGGTTTGAGGACACTGAAGAACCCACCTGCAGCCCCTAAGTGACAGCATCTGGATACTGACTATGGGAGGCCCTATGTGCTGGCCACTAGGACAGGCATTGAGCCACCCTCCCAGGCTGGTCAAGTGACCTTGCGGTTTTAATCTCCACCACCAGCACCACTTCCTCACTCTAAGTCCTGACAAGCAGAGAAATAGAAGCAAGACTCTTCAGCAAGGAGGGGAAGAGACAGGAGTTTTAATTTGGACAATAGTGAATTTTTTAAATGATGAAGAGATGAAGTCTAGATATGATTAACAGGTTTACTGGGGGGGGTTAAATGAAATGAGATGGTCTCAATATTTGTGTCCCCTTATAATTAATCTCCCAGATGTTGGTATTAAAAGGTGGAGAATTTGGGACCTGATTAGGCATGAGGGTAGAGCACTCACGATGGGGATTATCGTCCTTACAGTAGACACCTAGAGAGCTAGCAATCCCCTCCCACACAGCACAGAGTGGTCACCCACAAGCCAGAAAGCAACTCACCAAAACCAAGTCTGCCTTGGTCTTGGATTCCCCAGTTCCAGAAGTATGAGAAATGAATTTCTTTTGTTTATAAGCTACTCAATAATATTTTGTTTACCATTCAGTATGAGCAAAGCTATGGGTTATGGCTGGAGGAAATTGAAGCATTGTCATGTACCGTAGCAGTCCAGAATATTTTTAACTTACAACACAGATCTTTACTTTGTTATGGGACCTTTATGGTTATACATAGTATTTGGGTTCATCCTGACAAACCTCTTCATGCAGGAAAATTGATTTCAGTCCGTGATCAAGTTTCTCTCCTCACTTTCCCTCCTGTCTTTTCTTCCTTTCTCCCCTCTTCCCTTCTTTTTCCTCTACTAGACTTTCTTTAGCTATTCCTTTAGTCAGCTAATTTGTATTTGAATAGTTCTTTATGTAATCTTATCCTTTATTTCACTCTAGCTTCCACATATGAGAGGAAACATTTGACCTTTGTGTTTCTGAGTTTGCCTATTCACTTAGCGTGATATTTTCCATTTCCATCCAAATGTTATAATTTCATTTTTTTTAATAGCTAAGCAGAATTCCATTATACATCTATACCACAATTTCTTAATCCACTCATCTAATGATGGGCATCTGAGTTGATTCCATAATTCAGCTATTGTGAGTTGTGCTGCTATAAACATTGATGTGGCTAGAAACACAACTCTTTAAAAATATTGCAGAACTGGGCTGGAGCAGTAGCTCAGCAGTTACGGCACTTGCCTAACATATGTGAGGATGCAGGTTCAAACCCCAGCACCACATACACAGCAAAGTGTTGAAGCAATGAAAGCCACATGAGAAACTAAATAAAATTGATTCTCTCTTTCTCTCTCTCTCTCTCTCTCACTGTCCCTCTCTGTCTTTAAAAAAAATTGCTGAACTGTTAAGTCCAATGAAGGAAGTTTCTACTGGTAAGTGAAAAAATTAGTCATACGATAACATGTACAATATAATCTACTTACATAAAATTTTAAGTTATATTTCTATATACCTTTCTGGTCTGTATTTGTCCAGTTGTCTATTTATAGATGTGAAACATAGCATGTCACTTGCTAGCTCCGTGACCTTAGACAAGTTGCCTAGCTTCTCTGTGTCCCAGCTTCTCCCACCTCCATCAGTAAAAGCAAGACAATAATGATAAATAGTTTATAGAACTTTGTAAAGATTATAAGTTGATCTAGGAGAAACTTTTAGAACTGTGTGTGATATATGGTAAATACTATGAATTTTTATATTATTCTTTCAATTAAAATCACAGAAAAGTCTTGGTGAGATACTTACCAAACTGCTGATGGCAATTATTTCAGGACAGAGAAAAGTATGATTGGGTGAAGAACTAAAGATTCAATTTCACTTTTTACCATAAAGAAAAAACCTGAGAATTTCAGTGTTGCTAAAATGTTATATAGAAAATGTATTTGTGAGTTGCTTGTTTATTTTTGAGATAAAATAGAATGATTGTGTATCCTTTCAATGGTGGCCTTCCTTGAATCTTACAGCAATCCAAAGCTGTTTGTGCCTCTTATCAACCACCTGCTGATGCTTGCCCTTCCTTTGTAACCCTGCACCATGAGTTCTGCTGTGTGACAGTTCTGTTTTTCTGAGATGATCAGCTACTTGATGCCAGCACCTCTCACATCTCCATCCGTATGTAACCTGCCATGATCAGTGCAGTTGGCAAACGCAGCAAATGTCTAGGCAAGTGATCGCCACTTAAGGCCAGAGTGCAGAATGTTCCTTCTCTATTTAAACCTGGAGTAGCCATTAAATCCTCCAGGCATCCATGACCACACTGGCTTCCTTGAGTCTCTGAGAGAATTCCTCATCACAACTTAGCTTTAATATCTCAAAATAGCAAAAATAGTAACAATCCACTGTAGACGTAACCTAGATGAATCAACAGTGTCCTCCGTAGCTTTTCTCCAATTGTTTGGTCCCATTTGCCCTCTTGGTTGAGGACATTAAAGAACTTTTATCTTTGTGAGTTTGTGTCTACCTGTATTTACAATAGGAGAAAATAAAGCCAAGGAAAGTTCAATACAGTCATTAATTAGTTCATTTAAAAGTAAGGGCTCAGATCAATCAGACAAAAAAAAAATCACATAGAATAATGATAAACATAGTGGCATAAATATGCCTAATGAAAATAATGTATTTTTCAAAACAAACATTTGGAAGTGTGAGTTTGTTTTAGATCTCCACAAATTTCCTTCATGTCTGGTTTAACGGAAGAAATCTGGATTCTCCCATCTTCTGCATTCAATTTGTTGAGAAACCATTTATCATATGGCTTCTAGAAAACTCCACTTTGCAGTCTTATAACAGAAAAGATGTAATATCTTAGTCTGAAAATGAAAAGAGTAAAAAGGATAAACTATTTCTTCATATTATTTAATAATTTGAATCCTGCAGAACCCCAGGGAGAATCCCAGGAATCCCAGAAGTCGCCAGACTGCACTTTGAGAGTAAGTTAACTTATCCTCAAAAAGATGCTGTAAGGTAAATGGTATTATTTCTCTTTAACAGATCGGGAAATCAATGACCAGAGGGGTCAGGTGAACTGTCTAACGTTACTCAGTTAGGAAGTAGATGAGCCAGGGTTTGGACTGAAACCCAGACCCTTAACATATATACCTCATGCTGCCTTTATGGGAGCCTAGTTGTACTCCTGTGTCCAGCAATGCTTACTGCATAGAGGTCAATGATGGCCCTTGTCTACCTCAGCCAGATGATTGCTTATTATCCATCTATGTGTCTATCTATCTATCCACCATCTAGCGATCTGTCTGGCTATCTGTCTACCTATCTATCATTTGTCTAGTGGAAATGATAATAGATCAATCATCTATCATTTGTAATGATTATTTGCAATCCATCTTTTTATTTCTTCTCCTGACAGGGTCTGGTAATGTAATTTGAGTAAATGAATGCATAAAAGCATAGGTTTTCTTCTCTTTTTTGACATGAGTAATATTAGGACTGAAAAAATAACATCTTCAACAGTTACCTTCAGGCCCTACTGCAGCCCCAACTCTGTGATACACAGTCCCTTGTCTTAAAGCTAAGAGAAGATGTAGGTAAGGCAGTCTTCTAATAGATTCTACAGTAAATAGTATTAGAAATGCAGTCAGAGAAGAAAGAGACCTAGAGCTGTTTCTACGCAGTCTGTGATTTAGAAGTACACCAGCAAATTAGAAGTTCACATTCTCTGCAAAACATCCTTTGCTTTTCCAGTAACACATTCAAGTCTGAGGGCTGCAACTTATATATTGTCACATGTTTGGAAGTTCTGTTCCCAGCCTTTCAGCTCAACCACATTAATATCCACAGGTCTTTGTGCATTTGGTTGTGAATATCAATTATTTAATAGACCCAGAATATGCGAGGTAGGGAAGAAATCCTTGAGCTCATATATCCAATAATGCTTCATCACCTCCAACCTCATTCAAATGCCACTGTTGGGCAACAAACTCTTGGTTTACAGCCTTGTGGTGAGTTGATCACTGTGAGTGCTTCTTTGTACATCACCACAGGTGTGGGGGCCTCATGTGCCCCTCAATGGAACTTTAGGAGCAGGAATTAAAACAGGAGAACCACAGAGGAGCTAGACAATTTCTTTCCCCTGGTTCTCTGAAGTTCTGAGAAAGAAACACATAAAATAAAAGGAAGAAAAAGAGAAGAAGAGCAAACATTTCGGTGCTTGCCTTAAATCAAATGAACTTTACTGTTTTAGTCAGTTTTTTCATCACTGTGAACAAAAGTCATGACAAGAGGACCGAAGTAGTGGCTTGGCAGTTACAGTGCTTACCTGGCATGTGCAAGGACACAGGTTCCAACCCCAGCACCACACAAGGAAGTGTCTGAGCAATGAAAGCCACATGAAAAACTAAATAAAATTGATTCTTTCTCTCTCTCTCACCATCTTTATTTCTCTCTCTCTCTCTCTCTACAAAAAAAGAAAGAAAAGAAAAAGACATGACAAGAACAACTTAAGCAAGGAAAATGTTATTTGTGGGTCATGGTTTCAGAGGTCTTAGCCCATACAGGACAAACTCCATTGCTCTGGGCCCAAGGTGAATCAGAACATCATGGCGGAAGACTGTGGTGGTAGAAGGCAGTTCAGGACATGGCCACTAGGAAACAGAGAGAGAGAGAGAGAGGGAGAGAGAGAGAGAGAGAAGGAGGGAGGGCTTTGGTCCTTAGGGATAAAATATAAACTACAAAGACACACCTTCAGTGACCGACCTCCTTCAGGCACCATATCTGCTTGCAGTTATCCTCCAATTAATCCAATAAGTGGATTAATCTATCAGTTAGGTTAATGCTCTCAAGACCCAATCATTTCACCTCTGAAAATTCTTGCATTATCTTACACATGAGCTTTTGGGGGACATCTCCTGTAGCTAAACATTAACACTTAACCAAATGAATTGCTTGTCCTGATTATTCTCAAAGAATTCCCTAATACCTCTCCAGTAAGGTTCTTATCTCACTGCCAGTACCCTGAGTCTTTTCCTTCCTCAAACTTCAATTTTGACCCATAGGTGCTCTAGAATTAGTGGGGAGTTGTGTTGTTCTTAAACTTGTCTTTCTGGTGGGAAGGAGCAAAAAGAGATGAGAGTCTGATGCCCACAGTCCTTGATTAGACCCAGGAATGTGAGCTAACTCAGAGGATGTAACAGGTTATAAATGACTTTGTATTTCTAACCCATATATTGTTGTGTAATCCCCAGACAGAACAGAAACCATCAGAGCAAATTGTCATTCCCTTTCCAGGAGAATATGCCTCTCTGTCTGTGTGTGCTGCCTCCTGAGGCACCTAAAGCCAGTGACTCAGTTCTATTTGCATCACCTTCAATCCTCTCCCACTCTAGGAAAGACAAAAAGATAGTCCATTAAGGGTCCTCTGGCTAGAGACAAAGTAGTGGCACCTCATGATGATCACTTAGGAAAAATGGAACTCATAATGAAAAAGATGGCAACCAATCAAATGCAAGTGTTGGGTGAACTGATCTAATGAGCTAAAAATAAGTGGCTGAAAGAGCATTATCTGATAAGGCAGTAGTCTTCAATGCTAAATATTAATAAGAAAAAACCTAGGTAAATGGTTTCCAACTATTTTATGATGATAACTCACCCAAATTGATATAATTCAATGAATGATGATAATGAATAGATATTTTCCATGGAAATTTTCACTTAACAAAAATGCAAATTATTTATATTTTTGCCTTCTTCTAAGATAAGACACATACACTAATATCTTCCAGAGCAGTTTTGCTCTAAGCAATGATTTTTGGAACAGAGATTGTATATGATGAATAATATGACCTTTTATACTCTATTATCTTCGTCATTTGAAGTTCAACAGATGTATTACCACAATTAAATATTTCCAGCTAAAATACCAATTCTGGGAAAAATTACCATATTCATTGTGAAACCTTCCCACTCTCTAATCTCTATTGTCTGGAAAGGTCGACGTGCTTATGCTTCCAGTAGGCCCAGAGTTCTGAGCCATAGACCCAACTTGTAGGGCATGCAGAATTTCAGTGGGTGCTCACAGCCTTCTGCCTGACCTATAGATGCAGACACAGGTAATACAGATGTGCCCCTGCTGACTTCTTCTTTACCTGCTGTTCCATTTTCAACCTCACCTTACTTGAGACTTGATTCTTAATGTTGCTTTCCAATGATGGTCTTGGTGCTGTGTCACCCCAAATGCTGAAGTATATGTGACAAAAAATTACTCTGGATGATTTCAGTAGAAAGCTTTATTTATGAAATTATTAAAGGGATATTGATTAGCTCACAGAATCTCTGGGAAGTCTGAAGCCTTAGAGGTTATGTGTAATGCCTAAAACCATGGTGCAGAACTAGTCTTGTGAAGACAACTATTCCTTTCAGTAAGGAGTGGGGGCCACTACTTGTACCAGCATCATAATCAGCACTGGACACAGAGCTTCTTTTAAAGGTCTGTGGGGATGAACATAGTGGCAGAATTTTCATAATGGTCCCCAAAGCCATGTCACCTCACTTATTCAAGAAGTATCAGGATGGCAGGGCAAAGAAGCTTCTGAGAATCATAAGATGGGTCGTTTTGACCATTTAGTTATCGGATTTCACCAAGGCAGCTATGTCTACTACCGGTGTCCTCTGTACCAGTGGAAGAAGCTCCTGTGAGCAGTTGGATTTTGTTGGAGCTCCTCCATCACTGAAGGAGCCAACTAATACTTATTCCAGGTTTGATGTATTTCCTACCCATAGAGCCTTACATTATAACCATTGGTAAGCTTTCAGAATGCCTTTTTCATCATCATTGATCACACAGTACCAGGGAACACATTCACCATGAAAGAAGCCTAAAAATGAGCTAATATCTAGAAATTCACTGGTAATACCATTTGTCACAATGTTAGAAGTGGCTGGCTTGATGAAACATAGGAATGGGTTCTCTATCAGGCTCAGACATGGCCCATACAAGAAGGCAGCACCCTGTGAAGTTAGGGTGTTAGCTTATAGAACCAAACCGTGCCTTAAATCATCAGCCAGTGCACAAAGCAGCTTTTCACAAAGGTGGAAAATACAGATTAAAGAATGAAAGGTGGTAGGACAAATGGCCTTTCTCACTATTACTTCTCCTGATGCACTTGAAGAAGTTGTGTTTCCTATTCCCAAGCTCTGGAGTTTAGTTGTCTTAGATATGTTAGTGCACAAGAAAAGAATGCTTGCTCCTTTAGGAAATATGTTTATGGCATTAATGAGTTGAAAGATAAGATTCTCCTCTGGCCACTTTTTAAAATTCTTCACTCAGCTAAAACAAGCAAAGAAGGGGATCGTTATTCTGAGCTGAGATGATGGATCCCATTTGCAAAGGAGAAAGTGGATTGCTGCAATATTCAGGCACAGTAAACTATGCCTGAAATCCAGAAGATTCTCTAGAATCCCTTACTCAACAGAGATACTCCTTTAGCCAACAGTCCTGGTTAATGAAAATCTGCAACCAACCAAGAAAGACAAGACCACCAAGAAATCAAATATTATTAATAGGAATGAAATATTGGATTGCCCCAATAGGTCAAGAAGATTGTCCAGCTGTGTGCTGGCAAAGGTAAGGGGCATAGAAAAGATGGTTTAAGAAAGTCATTGATTTCCAGCCTCGATGTCCAGGTACAGGAGAACTCTAGGAGCTGTTTGGTTATGGATATCGAGAATAACAGTGGTGGTAAACATCCTGGGTTCAATGATGATATGGTAGCCTATGGGATTTTATGTTCACTATATTAAGAAGGTGATGTTTACCAGCATGAAGTACAAGAGGAGATACTGAGAGGTTAATTGTCCACTCTTCTTTCCACTCTGCTCCGCCTCCTGGAGGAGGCTGCCCTACAAGGACTACATCAGTGGACTCATTGTCGGGCTTCAGGCTGACTTCAGCTACTGGGTAGCCCTGGCAGTAAATAAATATAATAAAGTCAGCATATTTGTTCTCTCTTCTCCTCCCATAAGGAGCTGCCTCTTGCTGGCTAGGTCTCCGCACTAAAAGCCATACCTTCCATCAGGCAGCTATCTCCTCCTCCTAACTTCCAGATTTTGGTAACTGCTCCTTTCTAATGCTTCTTCAGTTCCAGGAATGGAGACTACTTCCCAGTAGTTCACCAGTTCCAGAATACTTCATAATCCTCTGGGGATTTTCATAAACTCTGAAAAAATTATTTCATTAAATTCTCTTGTACAAATTTTTTTGAGTATACTGTTGGCTTCCTTTCAGAACTTTGACAAAAAAGATAACTAAATTTTACATTGTCTTTAATATGATCTAGGAGCAATTTGTGTGGTTTTTAAATGTTTATCTTCCTTATAACTCTATAAGACATGATTATCATCCCTAATATTCAGATGAGGAGACTGAGGCACAAGGAGTTAAATGAGTTTCTGGTCTTTTCCCCATTTTTCTTTTTCCTTGCTCTTTTCTTTTCTTTCCTTTCTCTTTCTTTCTTTCTTTTTTATTCTATTTCTCTTCCTTTCTCATATCAGTTAAACATAGTTCTACTGATAAGTGATGTGCAGGCTTCAGCTTCTGTAACCTATCAGAATAGCAAACCTAAGTTCTGCTGGAGAAACACTTACCAATTGTAGGGTTTATATAGTGTTTCTTCTTGGCAGAGTTTGGGTTTGAAGGTGATGAACATATGTGTTATATTACCCTGATCCCCACGGTGGCAGAAAAACCATGGAAGTCCTGGCTAAGAGATTTATGAATTTTCTGAGTCACTGCATCTGGTTTTCCAGGTTGACTGTTCTCTTAGCCTGGACTTCCATGGTCACAACATACAGTTCATGCACACACACAGTTTAAGAACCAAGGAAACAGGAGCAATGAGAGGGAAAATATAGATAATAAATAAACTACAAATAAACTACATTAATAAGGGATCTTAGCTACAAGTGATAGAAATCCAGCTCAAACAGTTTCAGCAAAAGCTGGAGTTTCTGGATCAACGTAACTAGCAGGAGAATGGATGAACAAGCATGTCTGCACATAATGATGTCACCAAGATATCCCCTCTCTCTGGCTCTGCCCCTAGCTCCTGCTGGCCTCACATCTCATAATGGGGGTGACCTTCTGTGTGGAATGTGGACATTAGGGGAAGGTGGCCACAGTCAGCTATAGCCTCACATCATTCCATCTTAGAGGCCTCAGAGAGGACAGAAAAAATTTAATTGCACCAGCAATGATTTGGAAAATCTCAGGACAAGACTCTAGTTTGGCACAGGTAGCATGCTCATCCTGGGGCTTCTCATTGTGGTCAGTGGGGATAGTAGCTTAGTTTGGCCAAGTTATGTTTCTATATTTATGATCAAAGGTTGGAGACAAATAACTGGAACTCTAATCAACACTGCAGAAGAGAGAAGAGGCAGTTATCTTTAGACACAGGACATAGTTATAGAAGGTAGGGAGTAGTAGATAATTATACAATGAAAATCAAGATGTACACTCAATTTTGCCCTGATAAATGTTTAAACACCATCTCCCTCCCCCCTCAAAAAAAGAGAAATAACAAAATCAAGAACAAGAACAAGTGAAATCCCCGACTCACTGCATCTGCTTTTCCTTTAGAGTGAATTCTCCTACAATGAGCACTCGAGAGTTGGAAAGTGGTAGTTTCCGCATAGCGATACTGAAAAAGTAACATCAAGGGAACAGAAAAGGTATGGTAAAAGGAGGAAATGCATTCAAGTATTTTTTACTTTTGTTTATAATTCCATTTATTTGATTGCAAATTTATAGCACTTAATTTTTAATGATAGCTGTATTTAGCAACTGGCCCACTAATACATTTCCTGAAAATTGGATGTGGCCATACAAGCCAGCACTAGACACTACGTGGGATTACAACAAAATTAGTCAAAACAGAATGCAAAATTAATCAAAATTAACTCCACAGGTGAAGAGGAAATTGGTACCTCTTTTCTCAGTGAGATTGGGTGAGTAATCTTACGAAATGCAGGACCACTCCTGATTCCTGCCCATGTCCAACCTGGAAGACCTGGATCTGCAGCCCTGTCTCCACTGCCCTTGACCCCAGGGTTCTGAGAGTGCAGGTGAATATCATTGGATCATGCAGGGGACAGAGGAGCGGGACTAGCTACAATGACAAACCTATCTCTACCTTTTTTTTTCACCTTCAAATTGCACTGTCACCTCAAATTGGCTGTCATGTGGTCTATGACATTTCGTTTCAGTTAATACCCACAGTAGATGTTCCAGCCCAAGATAACCCTAAGTCCCCTTTTTAACTGGACTCTTTCCTCCCTTCAGCCTTCCAGACCTACTGCTATCCTACTCTGTGTCTAGCACCTACTCTGAGTCTAACTGTGGTATATAAATATAAAATGCCAACTGAACAGACTCAGTGAACACACAGCCATACATTTGTCATACAATAATCTGAGAGTGATGCTATTATTAACAGTATTATAGGTCCCATAATTCTCACCATATGTAGGATGCATATTTCTTACTGCACAGATGGCTCATGTTGAATTATCCATAAATTTCCTTCAAAGCCAGAAGAGCTGGTTTCCTATTTTGGGTGGTCTGGTCTGGATTTTCAAGTCCCTTCCCAAGAAATCATCACACATTGCCAAAGGAATCTGATCACTTACCTGGCAAATATAGGACTTTCCATGAAGTCCATCCTGATGCCTGGCCACCTACTCCAGGTTCCCAAGCTAGGTTCTGCAAAGCCACGAATCAGTAGCCAAGCTGTCTAACCCTCCCACTCCCTTTGTGCGCTGACTTCCTAAGCTCTTCCTACCTACAGAGAAGTCACTTTCTTCTCTGGTCCCACAACAGCCTAAATGTATGAATGCTTCCTTTATATATCTGTAAATGACACAGGGATTTTTTTGTGTATGGTTTGTCTTTTATTTTTGGGTTTTTTAAAAAAAAAAAAAAATATATATATATATATATATATATATATATATATATATATATATTTGCTTCTTACATGATGTTCTCAAATGGTTTTCCAAACTCTTCTTCAAATTTCTCTACTCATTTTCCTACTGCGTATTGCCATTCTGAATTTCTGAACAGATCAACGGATAAGTAATTGATTATTGGTTCTGGCTTAACCTAATGCACCCACTACGTAATGAGAAAGATTTTAGCACAAGAGAAAATCTGTTAAAGGCAAGTTTTGATTTACTGTGTAATTGTTTTACCATTAGATTCTTAGAAAGAAAAGGAGTTATAAAGTTATCTTAAAAATTTGCTCCCCCAAAGAAGGATTTCTAGATCAAGTATAGGTAAATAAGAGCTTATTGAGAATCATAAGAACTTACTGAGAATTACCAACTTTTATAATTTTCTTAGTCCATTCAAGCTGCTCTAACAAAATATAAAGTGGGTGACTTCTAAACAACAGAAATTTGTTTCTTACAATTTAGAGGCTAGGAAGCCCAATACCAAGATGCCATCAGATGCAGTGTCTTGGTGATGGGTAACTTTCAGGCTCCTAGACAGCACCCTCTCATTATGCCCTCATGTGGTGGAATGACAACAGGTCTCTTGAGAGACCTCATGAATTCATCACTTCCCATGGCCCCACTGGCATTTTTTTCTTCAATACTAGGGATTGTTCTACCACTGAGCTCTACCCACAATCTTTTTTATTTTTTTAATTGGAGACAGGGTCTCTCTGACTTGCCCAGACTGACATTGAACTTATGATCCTCCTGGCTCAAACTCCCGAGCCACTGAGATTGCGGGCTTGTGCCACACACTGGCTACCCCCACCTTCTGATAGCATCAGCTTGGGGGTTAGGATGTCTAAATATGAACGTGGGTAGGACACGATCATTCAAACCACAGCAGAATGGATATCAGGACAATGAACTACTCAAACTCTTCAAGATCCAGATCCCAAGCCCTCAATGCCCCCAGGTCTCCATCATAAGAGAGGTCTGGGGTCTAACCACAATTCTGGGGGAGGGGAGCATGTTTTTAAAGTGGATATGCCTTTTTTATTATTTTTTTGGTAAACATGCATTTGTTTAATGTTCATTGTCATATAAAGTTTAAATAGAGGAAAATAAGTTTTAGTGGCTGAAACCAAAAGGCATATTCATTACCAAAGAATAAATCCCATGAATGTCAAACTGAACCTCCAGAGCCCGTCATGCTATCAATATAACTCTACTTTTTCTTCCTTTTGTACATTTGGTTTATGGCAGCAATAAACATACTGGTGCATGAAATGTCCTGCAGTATGGCAACCTCTGGCATTTCTGACTGGAAGCTGAACTGTGGGACCTTGTTCCTTTCCCACTGTCATAGACTCTGATTACACTGCAAGTCTTGGTGATGAGTCCCCAAATGACATTTAATTATGGATCTAGTGGAAGGTCTCATGGCTGTTCTTCTAAATTGAGGCATGCTCCCAGAAATCTTTGTAAAATGATTCAGGGTAAGGTGTACCCACTAAGCCTTTGAAGATGCAATGTACCCATGCGTTAGGTTTATCTTCATGGGGAACAGAAATTGCTTCACTGATATTTCTTTTTCTAACTTTTCCCCTTCAAAATTAGGAAATACTGAACTATGCTCAGCACTGCAGAATCAGAAAAACATTTGCTAGTAGGTGTTTTCTTTTTTTAATTTTTTTATTTATTTTATTTATTTTATTAGATGGATATACCATTACAATTGAGGGGGAATCCTTATCAAACTTTCAAGAACAAATATATATATATATTTAGTTATCCAGGGCTAATGCCATATCATGGATGCCCAGCTTGGGTTCCTCATGTTGCTGTTTCCCCCAGAAGAACCTCTGAGTTAAATGGATATCTCATGGAGGACAGAGATCTCCTTCTGAGATGATTCCCCCATATTCCCACCCTCCAGTCTCCTAGATGTTCTTCCTACACCCTCCTCCCCTCCCCGTCCCCCACCCTACACCTCCGAGTATCCTAGGGAGTCGTCTCCCTGTTGCGCTGAGAATCATACAATTTGAAGTTATTGCTAATGGGTGTTTTCTGTAGATATAATCGAGTGTACATCCAGCGCATGCACACACAAAAGTACTGCTGTTTATTTGAAAACTGCTTTGGATTCAATCAGGCACCAAGAATGAAGGGTCTGACAAATGGTTATTAAGAATGTCAAAAGACTGCTCAGATGTTGTTTATTCATTATTGTTCAACACATTATAGTTTGTTTTCTTTTATTTTTCTTTTTAACTGTTTTTTTTTTTTAAATAAGCACTTCTCTAGGGTCATGGTGATACTTACTTTTCCCCTCTAATGAAGCTGTTCTGATACAATTGTCTCTTGTAATTCTCAATTTGTGCTCTTTTACATAAAAATTTGTAAGGCATCTTTGTTTTTCACTTGACAATTCTATATGAGGAACACCTAAATTCTTATACATGATGACACATTCTCTATAGCCCTTTCTCTTTAAGCTTCAGATAAAAAGGAGGGACTTTTTCATCAACAAATTTCTACCATCTAAAATGGGTCTGGCACTTAGAAACCACTCAAATACCTTCTCAGTGACATTCAAATATATAGATACAGATTTCCTGTTTTATAACTATATTGACCTGTGAGAGATTTATGCATGATTTTATGCCATTGGGATTATCACCATCATTTTAAAATCACTTTTATTTATGTGTTAGTTCCACTGAATATGATTTTTTACACAAACAGAGGCTAACCTCGGCAAACACAGTGGTTCGACCTAAAATATTGTGAAAAAAGAAAAAGGTTTTGCTTGATGAAGTGTTGTCACCTTAAAAATAAGCCATCAAAATGGGAGAAATCATGCTGAGCAAAATTAGCCAAACCCAGAGACTCAAGGGTCAAATATTTTCTCTCATTTGTGGAGGTTCGAGCAAGGCCCAGGCTTGGGTGAAAGGGAAAGCTCAGGTACTAGACTCACCAAAGCGGAAGCAGCATGTAATCTAGGGGGAACCATAGTAGGGGGTGGGGGAAGAGACGGGAGGGAGGGGAGAGTGAGGGATTACAGGGAAGGACCTGGGGGTGGGCATCACCAATGTACCTTACTCTTTACTCCCCGGAGAAGCCAAATAATACTTATGCACTCATTTTAATTTTGGAAAAATGCAGAGGAAAAGTAACCCATTCATTAAATAAGAGAACTTTTGTACCTGCAGGTAACCTTTTACCTTCCTCGTGTTGAAAACATCTGATAGAATTTTTTTAACATCACTCTGATGATGGACAGGACCCAGTTTCTGAGCTGTGTAAAGTGGGGATAATAGCCATCCCTATCCCACAAGGTTATTGGAAAGATGAAAAGAAATAGGGCCTCTAATACCTTTGGCCTGTGCCGAGCATGTGAGAAGGGCTTCCCAGGGCCAGGGCCATCGTTTCCCCTGTCCTTGTCCTTTTCTCTGCCCTGAGGCTCACTCCCTTGACCTGGAGTAATCAACAATTGTGGCAGATAGTGCTGCCCAGGGGCTGATGGAGGGCTTCCCTGCTATCTTGGGCTGGTGGTAAACGCACAGGTGCACTGCTATAAAACAGCAAGCTAAGGATCTCAAAGCAAGAGCAGAGGCTTCATTTTACCAGCAGCACAGTTGGGCAGTTTCAGGGACCTTGAAAGTGTACAGTGTACAGTCTCCAGTGAAATCTCCAACGCTGGGTTTTTGCTGCTGTGAAAGAATGTGAAAGCCTAATTAACCCAGAGGATTAGGGGACACTGTGCGCTCCCTTTGCTCCAGCCCCTGCACCTGCCATCTCACAATCGCCCTGAGAGATGGCGGTACCTGGCTTCCTTCTTTGATGGCACTGCTGACAATTTAAAAGCCAAGCAGCCCACAGGAGCAAAACAGAGAAGATTATTTGAAATCTGCTTCTGTGATCAGGGAGACTTCAAAGAGGAAGGGCGTCTTGTCCTTTTCTAGTCTCGCATAAACATCCAGGCAGGTACATAGGAAAGGGACACATAATTACCTCGTGGCCTTGTCAGATCCCAGTGTGTCTGTGTCTTACTGCTTTGGTCTTTTAGCTTAAGAAAAATGAGGCTTAACACTTTTCTTGTAAATAAAGGAAGTGAGCCAGTGCTCCTCAGGGACCAAGCAAATGTGGGATCACATTGTAACTGAAAGGTCTTATGAAATAAACCAAAAGAATTATTTATAATAGCAATGTTGCTCGATGTTAGGAAAACTATTCTTCTATGTCCTACGAGAAGGTGGTATATATTATCATTTTTTTTGTCAAATCAGCAATTCGACTATCAGTTGATCTCCTCTTAATACTAATCAACATTTTTCACCAGTTATTTCTCTTCTTTCTCCAAGTGAATAGTCAGAGAGCCCAGGTCCAACATCAGAGGTCAGAAATGGACTTCATTTCTGTATTCTCAGTTTGCATTTTCCTCAGATAGAAGAGGTGCAGGAGGGCAGTGCAGGGGGTGCAGATTTGAGTTCACATACCTGGATTTAAGACCCATATTTACTTAATGTGATTTTAAAAAACATATATGATTTCAGGTGTGTTACTTAAAGTTACTGAGTTTCTGTTGCCTCATTTGTAAAATCATAAAGATTTGCTGCCCTCACCATTAACTCCCAAGATTGTCATGAAGGTAGAAGTGGCATCTGAAAACTGAACTTGAAAGTAGAAAATCATTAGCAATGGTTTTTACTCAAAGGGAAAATTATTTTCTTTAAATAAATGTAATAATTTGAATAAATATTTATTAAGCAATTTTTAATTGCTGGCAGTTTTCCAAGTCTGAGAAATATGTGTATGTGAACCTAATTCCATCACATATTCCCTGAAGGATGCTGGGGCAGTAACCTAGGATCTCTGAGCCTCAACTTCCTCATCTGTGCATTGGGGCAGTAGTAGCAACCCCACAGAGCTTTGGGAATTCAGTGCAACTGCATGTATCAAGCATGGTTCCCTTGGCCTGTGACATAAATGACACTGATGCAGTCACACAGTGCATTGTTAATGATACCTAGCAAGTCACTGTGCATATGTGAGAAGAGCAGCCTTGATTCTCCCCATCCAGGCCCTAAGATATTGTCTTCTTCCTTCAACTTGCCTCTCACTCCCAACTAAATGCTAATTCTCATCTGAGCAACCACACTGAAATAAAATCTCAGCTCCCTGACCATAGAGTGGACCAGCAGAGGACAGTTAGGAAATTTTTGAAAAGCTCAAAATGCTTCATAAATGCTAATGAGATCGTTGATCAGGCTAAAAGGTAAATCAGTAATTAGAGGACATAAGAAGATACTTGAACTCTGTAAAGATGGGTGTGCTTACCCTGGTAGATGTCATTGACTATGTGATAAGGAGTCAGAGGAACAAATTCAGTCTTCTTGCATTTGGATGTTATCCACTTTTTATTTGATAATTTTCAGGCTTTGGAAATGAAAATCATTTTCATTTAGCTTCACCCTCTAACCTGTAGATATAGAGACTTCACCAGTCCTGGTCCCCAAATTCAATTTCTGAGTTCATTCACATTTACTCCTAATAAATTTAGCTAATTAAATTACATCTACTGTTTTTAAATGGCAAGCTAAAGCAATTTGCTTAACTCTAAATTTGATTATTTTTCTTTTTATTTAGAAGCAAATTATAGAAAACTTATCATGTCAGTGCTGGGAGGGGGGGGCTTTCCATTAATGAGATTAAATCAATTGACTTCTACATACTTTTCTTATTGGTATGCAATGGATTGAGTCTTGCTGGTACAGGAGGGCTTGGCCTTATGTGAGTGGACTATCATTACCAATTGTGTTCTTGAAACTCTACCAATCTTCAATGCTTCCAGTAAGTCTTATAGGCGTTTTTGAAGCATCTGCAACTCTCTCTGCTTCCCTCTGTTTACAATTCCATAACTATTTTCTGCTAATCGCCCCTACGCTCAAGAAGTTTAGATTTGGGTGCATTTGTGATTAACAAAGAAGCAAATTAGCTATCAATTCTGGCAGAAGAAGAAGAAGAAGAAGAAAAAGTCAAATTTCTGTTGGAATTCCAGTGACTTCAAAAGTTTCAAAGGCATCCCAGAGAAACTTCCAGCAAGAGAGATGAGAAGAACAAAGTCTTCAATACTTCCATGCGGATTGCACTTTTCACCTCGCGGACACCAAGAGAGCTTGCGGCTTTCACAGGCAGTGTTTTTCAAGGTATAAGAAGCTACTAGGAGAAGGAAGAAAGGAGAGCTCTTCCCTGAAAGAGTTTTGATTGCTTTTCAGTCTTAAAACATTTGAAGAGTAGAGGCACAGAGACTAAAATACTCAAGTAGCTCTTTTAAGGATGTGCATGTGTGTGGCTCAGTTAGCAGTGAAAACCTGTGTCCCACGTGGCTACTTCTGCAGTGCTCTTTCAACAGATCATTAGAACTCAATGGTGTGGTGGCAGCCAGGATGAGGATAAGTCGAATGCAACTTGGATATGTGCTTCTTTATTCTTATTCTTTCGTCTCCAGAAAAGGCTATTTTTGTGTACCGTCCCCACTTTCTTTTTTATTTTTGTGTGCTTTTGAGTGAACCATAAAATGTCTCTCAACATTAAATTTCTCCTTGACAAAGGTACCATGGCAAACAATTGCATTTAGGGTAGGAAGATGGTGATGGCACCTGGAGTATTTGGAGAAATATTTGTTGCCCGATAGGGGGTATTCGGTGCATACACCCACCCCCACTGAGCAAGGAGTACAGCCAGTTAGCACATTCTCAGCGTGTGTTCTGTCCTTCAAGACTGGAAGAAAAGAAGAGGGACAGGAAGAAAACACCAGGACCAAATGGTGGCTACAAAGGCACAGTCCAAGTCCTGAGGTCATGACTGAAAGTACATCTAAGACAAGGGTGGACTCACTCCAATCAGAGTGGCAAAAATGAAGAATATGAACAATAACAGATATTGGAGGGGTTGTAGGGAGAAAGGAACACTAATACCCTCCTGATGGGATGGCAAACTTGTACAGCCACTCTGGAAAGCAACGTGGAGACTCCTCAAAAAAAACTAAGGATGGAACTCCCTGATGATCCAGTTATCCCACTCCTACCCAAAAGAGCTAGAATCAGCATACTACAGAGACACAGCTACATCAATGCTTATAGAAGCTCAATTTACAATAGCTAAACTATGGAACCAACACAGATGCCTCTTGCTGGATGAGCGTGGATTAAAAAACTGTGATTATATATATACATATATATATATATATATATATATATATATATATATATATATATATGATTTAGTTCTACTTTGCTGTTAGAGAGAACAATATCATGGCATTTGCAGCAAAATGGATGGAGATTGAAAAAATTATGCTATGTGAAATATCCCAAACACAGAAACTTAAGGGCCAAATATTTTCTCTCATATGTGGAAGCTAGCGGAAAACCTAAGACAGGAAGATAGTTAGGTAAGTTTAAGTAATAAACTCACTATAGTTGAGATTTCCCATAAACTGTGGGAACCATACTTATGAAGGTGGGAGGAGAAGGGGAGGAGACAGGGAGGGGAGGGAGGGACCATGGGGATTATCAATACAACTTAGAATACTCAACTCCCATTAGAATCCTAACTTTTCACAGGCAGGCAGAGAAACTCAGAAATGTCAACAATTATTATACTTGTAAATGTTCATTTCAAACTATAGTATGTCGGGACTATTGAGGAGTCTTGAGTTCAGGGACTGGATGAAGAGCAGGGAGATCCTGGTCTAGGAATAACCTTAACTTACTATCTCACTATGCCAATATCCATTTGTGCATGAATATGTAAGAACAATTCCCTCCAATATGTAAGATTATGCTGAACAAATTAAAAAATAAAAACAAGAAAACTGGAATGACCTAAAATAGTACTTCTATATGAAAGAAATGTAGAATTTACCTAAAATTGAAAGCAATTCTAAAAATCTGTAACATTATTGATGACAAGTCCTGAGGCTGGGATAAATATTTTTAGGTTATCAGTATTAAAAAACAAATTTTAATCTTATTTACTAGAGAAAATTTTAATTGCCTTTCTATTCTCTCTATAGAAAATAAATCATGACATGAAGAGACAATGAGAGCAGGTAGTGAATGAATGTTGGAAAATTAGCTTAGAAGTATGTTAGGCAGTTAATAAAAGAAATAATATATTTTACTTTTCTGGATTTTATAACACTGTTGGTATTTGCCAACTTGAAATCTTTAAAAAAAATGATTTGTTTCCCATTCTAAGTAAATATTCATACCTTTAAAAAAAAGACAAGGGTGGAGACATCAGAGACTATGAGCCCATGCCAACTGCTTTTACACGTGGTCACGTCTCATCTTTGTGTTATCCTTAAAAGGTATTATAAATGTAATTCTAAAAGATGTGGAAAATGCAAAATTTAAAAAAATTCATAATGCTCTGAAAAGGTAAATATTATAGGTTGTAAGCTCTAAATTTCTGAAATCCAAAATGGCTTTACTGAGGCTATGGAAAACTTATCCCATAGCAAAAATCTGACCCCAGTTGATGTGAGGTCTATTTACGGTCTCCATTTATCCTGGTTGGCTTGAGAATCTAAATATTTCACTGATACATAATGTGATTATGGTGTATTTACACAAACTTCAGTGAGGATTTTACATAAAATATGGCATACAAACTACATGAGTTATTTAAAAATCTTAAAAGTCTGAAATCTGATCCAGAGATTTCAGAAGAGATTATGTACCCAATTACAGATGATATGGAGGAAGTTTTGAGAAATTGAAAAATACTGCTTTTAAATAAAGTCATTGCCCCAACACACTTTATGTAGACCAAATGATTGGGGGCATCAATGAAGACTGGAGTTGTGTGTGAGCAAAACTGGAAATTACTTTTGTTTTCCAAAGTTCAAATACTGCTCTGACTATAATCAAAGACTATAAATGAAGCAAAATGAATACAAGCCACTCCAGCGTGATGGCTGGTGACAGCATGGGGCGGCATGGAGCCACTTCAGGTGTGGGCCATCCTGGGTCTGGTCAGTTTCCATGGGGAAGGACATCAGCTTCCTATGACTTACACCCATAGGTTCTGGTTTTAGTGTCTGGAGGACAGGGAGAAGGAAGTAAGTAACTAAGTCATTTGGTTTGGATTGTTGTTTTCACGGACTGAAGATCCTACTCGAAGTAGCTTACGAGAAAGGTGGAGATGAGCAGGGGTTAATTCAAGGAGCTAACCCAGCTGACCCAGCCCTGGACTTTCAGAATCTGGAATGACATCAGATATTTTTTTCTCCATCATTTCTCTGGGCTTTCACAGTCTCTTATCTCCTCTACCCCCCGAACATCTGCTTCCTTCTCATTTGTGCTGACTGCATTCATCTGACAGGCTCCCGTGAAACTCACTTGCCATTGGGCCAACTCTAATCTTGTAGCCAACTCCACTGTCCCCTGCCATCTGACTGTAATTTCTTTCTTTGTGTTTTTGAGAAAGGAAACCTGAGATTTGTGGTTCCTGGTATAATTAGTGAGAGCCAAGAAGGCAGGGTCACCTCACACAGACATGGCCCCCAAGTTGGCTCAGTGGGCAGACGTGTGTCTCCATGAGTCTAAGGGTGGGGACAGGCTATGCCCCTAAAGTAATAGTTTCACTCATTGTGCCAGGAATTCTTCTAGGGGCTTTACTTTCTTCATCACATTCTCCCCTCCTCCTTTTTTTCCCTCCTGGAACAACACAGAATGAGCTTGCTTTCTCTTCACAACCAACAAAGCGTCAACAATCCTTACCCTCCTGAGCTTTATTAGTTCTGAGAACCTCAGATGTCTTTCACACAACATGGTCTGCATTAGCTACTCTCCAATTTGTCAGTGCAGCATAAAGAAATATTAGTAACTCTAAAAATCTAGTTTAACCCTAAACAGCATCTGTCATTATGACAGTATATATGTGACTATGGTATTCTGATCTTGGAAAAGCTTCACTTCTACAAAATGCTTTCTGGATATTGACACCATTCTGAGACACTTATCATGAATTATTTCTGATTCATAAAGACAAAAATTCTAAATGAACCCTTTTATGATATGAAAAAATCTTCAATGACTATTTCATTCCCTCTTGCCTAGATCCCATCTGTATTATCACATAAAGATTTCAAGAGAAAGATTCATGATGTAGTTTGTTTTAACTTGTTTGATGGGCCAGAGGTAGATGCCTGTGATTTCTGAGGCTTTGTAACTTTGGGGTCGTGTAAGGAAGCTAATGCGACGTAGAAAAAAAATGGATTGTTTTGCTGTCATCTTACTCTGGCTCAGTTTAGAGGTGAAGGAAGTCTTAAGAGCCGAAAAAAAAAATTAAATTGCCTAAAAGGCCTTGAAAACCTGCCTCGAAGAGCCTGCAGTTTGTTACCAGGCTTTCTCTCTGCCCTGTTGTTAAAAGCTTTTCTTTCATTCACTTGTTTATTCCTCCAAAGCTTAGTTTGTCATTTAAATCAAAATGATTTAGGTGAAGAACTTGATCGGTGAAAATAAATTTACAGGTTTTCTCTTGCACAGAATATCTTATTTTTTAAGGTGATAAACTTAAAAATATGTTCGGTTCAATACTTGGCTTCTCATTTCTCTTTCTAAATGATGGTGCGATGTTATGTCATCTGCTGGTAAATCACTACAGCATTTCATTCCAGAGGTGACAGGATTTTTAATGGTCCAGAAAATGACACCACATAGATCAATCTAAACACATCTCACCTGCACAGGTACAGTATGGGCTCTTATTGACTTTTTCCCCCACTCTCTCTTGTTCCAATGAGTTTGGAAGGAAGGGTGTCTCTTATTTTCGGTTTCTTTGCATGAAATTTCTGTTGCCTTGTGTCGAGGAGTAAAGAGAGGTGAAAGGTCAAATCCCAATAGTCGGTTATGCTTGTGTGAGATTTGGTTGATTTGCTAGACTGTGAGGAAAGGGCTAGCACCTGGCCAGAACAGCTGCAGTGCTCACCAACAATGCTGGAAGAAACACGGAGCATGCAAGACCAGCGTGAAGTACTTCTCCTGGAGTTATCATATACGAAGTATTTAATCTCCAGTCTAAGAGTTAACACAAGTTCCTGTCAGGGTGCCAGAAAGCGGGGTTATTCAGTGGAGTTTTTTGATTCAGTGAAGTTGATTCAGCACACTTGTGTGTTGAACACGCAAAGGTATCCATCAAATTGAAACCATGTTTGAAGTAATGTAGTATTTGCATGATAAATAGCAAATATCAATCAGTGTAAGTGCCTTGTATGTGATGAAAACTCAGTAAGGAAAAAAGTATAATGGGAGATGTCCATGTCCTACATGGAGAGTGCCATCTATTGTTCAGATATGAGGTGCCCCCCAAAAACTTAGGCAACAGACAACGCAAGAGCATTCAGAGCTGAAATGATTAGATTATAAGAGCTAAAATCTAATCGCTGAATTAATCCACTGATAGGGATTAACTGGGTAATAACTAGGCAGGCAGGGTGTGGCTGGAGGAAGTAGATCACAGAGGGTGTGACTTGGGGATTTATAATTTTGTCCCTGCTTCCTGATTGCCACGTCCTGAGCTGCTTTCCTCCGCCATGCCCTCCACCACCGCCTCATCTCGGGGCAGAGCAAGGAAGTGGGCCATCTAAGGACTGAGACCTTAGAAACTGTAAGCCAAAATAAACTTAACTCTTCTGTGTTGTTCTTGTCAGGTCTTTTGGTCACAGTGATGAAAAAACTGAGTAAAACACAGACATAACCAAGAAGATATTATGAAAAAGTTAAAGAAAAGAGAAGTCTAGACAAGAGTCCACTTTGAAACAAACCTCCAATAATATTAGGGTCTCTTGTCTCATCTATCCCACATCCATGAATTTACAAAGCTAGAAAAATGTTTTCTTGCAGGGATATTTATTGTAAGTCAAAAGTAAGTAAATAAATAAATATTAAAAAGAGAATATAACATACATGTTCAATACAGATGATGAAAAGATAAGTTTTGGTACATGTGTATAGTAAAATAATATGTAGTTGACAAAAATCATCATGCTATTGTAAAAAAATTAATGATAGGACTTAGTAAGTGATGCAATTAGATTTTAGAGTGTCACATAATCTGTTACATCAACTTGGGGAAAATAAAATATGTACCCTACAATATCTTTGAATGAGTGCACGTATAGGAACAATTTTCAAAGGGTATTTACTAAAATGTCAACAGCAGAAATCTCTGGATGGTGAGATTATAAGTGATCTGTCTTCTTTTCGACTCTCTGTAATTATGTTTTCTAAGAGAATAATTTAAAGCTTGTAGAAATAAAAGTTAAAAAATTAAAATCAGGAGCAAAGCAATAAATAGATTATAATCAGACAAAGGAAACACACAAACCAAAATGTTAATAAAGGATACCCCTGGGCAGTGGACCATGAATGCTTCTATTTTCTCCTTCCAACTGCTGTGTTATCACAATTTTCCTCAACAAATGAACACACACCTGTTTCGTCACATAGGGAAGAATATTCTGCATTCCTTTGCATTGTGTGACCCAAGCTCTTCAATCATGATAATTATAAAAACAGTGAACGCTTACTGTACGGCCTGTGCTTTGAGAGAACCAATGACCTTTGTCTACTTGCCTTAGAGTTAATTAAACCTCCCTTGAGGGCTCAAGTAATAATAAAGATGTTTGATTTTTTATTAAGAAATTTAGTTATTGTACAATCAAAATGCATCCAAAGTAACACTATGATGTGTATATATTCTTAAATCAGATTTACCCCCTAGATACCTCCCTATTCTCCCTCCCTTTCTCCTCCCCCAATTGCCCCCTTCCCATTTGATTTTAACTTTTTGAGTAGCTGATCCTATACCTGAGATTCATGTGGTGTGATGCTGGCAGAGGACCAATGCAGATGCATGGGTTGAGAACTACAAAGAAAAGCAGAGTTCTTGACCTTGAGGAGTTATAGTTTGCTGAGAAGACTTGTCTGCGGTAGCGTTTTGACCGCGTGTGTGGTTTTTGAAAGTTAGTTATATTAGGAGGACATAATTGGATAGACTTTCAGAGGAACAAATAAGCCAGGGCATGTAGATGTAATATAGATAAGAGTGAGAGAACTCACAGGATCATATGCTACCATGAGGGGCCTCAGCGTGTACCAAGTCAGTTGTAAGAAGGTCCCTCCACTCCAGCATCACCCAAAAGAACACGAGGTTCAGAACCGTAGTGGTGTGCCAAGACTCACGCTATGGTGACTTCTTTGATTGCTCTTTATCTGGAGATTGCAGTGATGTGCCAGCCAATGCCAGCATCACAGATTTGTCACCCTAAAAGTTCCACTTTACTGTAAAGAACTAAAATTTTTGAAAAAAAAAAACTTCTTAAACAATATGAGATAAATTTTAGAACTGAATTCTGGGACTGGACTAATTCAGAGACATTTTATTCAGTGACTTATCATGTGCTGACGTGGGCTTGGAGTAGGTGTCCCCTTTGTGGGGCCTACATTCTGCTGGGTATGTGGTGAGACATGCACAGAAGCAAGAGTGTGTTTCATGTGTGTGCTGATTGGTTTAAGGTGGGAGATGTGGAGGAGAAGAGGGGGCTGTGGTGATGCTGGGAGTTTGTTATGATTGTATGTGAAGGTGATTTGAAGGTGACTGAAGGACATGAGAGAGGGCATGGTGGAACAGCAAGAAAGGAAATCCTGAGGCAAGGGTGTGTTTCACAGGTTCAAGGAACAATCAGGGGGCCAGTGCGACAGAAGTTGGGTGACTGGAGGAGAAGCAGTAGGTGCTGATGGGAGAGGAGGGCAGTACAGCATTTGGCTTTGCATTGAGTGGGTTAGGAGGGCATTGGAGGATACGAAGCAGAATGGCTTGGATTTCCAGAGGCTCACCCTGGCTGTTACCCTGGAGGTGGACAGTAGAGGGTAAAAGTGTCAGAACAAGGGTGGGGATATAGAAACCAATTAGAAGGTCTTGTAAAATTCCAGGCAAGAAAGAGGTGATAGCCTATCAGACGATGGTAGTTAGTGATGATAAACAGAGTCTGAATGTATCTTTCAGGATTTCCTAGTGAATGTGGTGTTAGGGAGAAGGTCAAGCACAACTATAAGGGCTTCATCCTAAGCAATTAGAAGTTTGGTTCTGCCACATATTAAGATGGGCTGGAGAGGGAGAAAGTTTGCATGGCTTCTTAAACTGAAACTAACATCCTTGAGTTAGTTCCAGCCTGGGATGACATGTGGGGGTGCGGTCTCAGACTCCCCGAATGATCCATTCAGCAGGAAAAAGAAACCTGCTCTGATCCTGCTTTCACACATCTCTTCCCATGGGGTGAGGAATCCATGGGACCAAAAGAATGTGCACACTCAGATTCCACCCTCCTTCTGGAACAGTACCCAGAGCTCCAGATTCCCTGACCAGTGGCTGTCCACCCACTCTCCAGTCTTGCACGGGCCTCTTCACAGCCTCTACCCCCTTGAGCCTGTATGTGCCCCTAGACCACGGGAGAGCCATTTGCATTGTGTTTGGATAGAGCTTACATAGGCAAGGCGGGAGATCCACAGAGCACCCAGGAGGCCTCTGGAGGTACAGTGGGAGCCTGAGAGGAGAGGACAGGAAGCCGGTAAAGTGTCACAGGCTGGGGCAGGGGCTCAGGCTCCCACACTGCCAGCTTAGAAATGCAGCAGTCAGAATTCTAATTCAATATCTGTCTTCTAGGCCATTATGAAGGTATATTTCCCAAGATAGGAGGCAAAACTAATTTTCTTAGCAATTTGTTATCCTAATTTATAATATAAATTCGGATATTTTACTACATATGCATTTTAGTAGGTAGATGTGGGAAACATATAAGTAGATCTTTACCTTTAAGAGTGTTCCTGAGTCTGTCCCATCATTCAGTGTTAAAACCCCTTTCCTGGGAAATTCCCTGAGCAGAGGAATCCCACCACGGGGTGATCACCTGCTGGCTCTGGAACTCTCATCAGCCTGTGAGCAATTGACTCATCTTTGACCCTGTGGATTCTTACAGAATGGCAAGCTAGTGAGTATCCTCAAAAATGTTTATGGGGAAAATAAAGGGAATGTAGGATAGGAAGGAGAGAAATGATTAATCTGATAATAGGAGCCCTAATAGCAGAGGCTGGATAGTCTTAGCACTGCCATACTTGGGGGTACCAAGCATTGCCTGCTCCAACAGAACTTTGCTATATGTTTGGACAGTTCAGCAGTAAATATGACATTTAATGCTTCCTATTGGGGTGGTACAATGGACCAGACAGTCCCTCTGTCCTTGGGTATACCAATTAACCAAACTGTTTTGGTCCCCATCTGGAAAATGGGGCTAATAATACCTCACAGAGGTGTTGAGAGGATACATGAGATAATATATGCAAAAAAACTCTTTTACTTTTTCAGAAGAAAGACACTATATAAACCTAAGGTATTATTATCATTCATTTTAACTTTGGAATAGCATCATCCTGTCATTTTTGATCCCATAATTACAATACATCAGGTAAGCACAGATTTTAAAATCAAGGGAGCGCTGTACAATGCACGGAGACATGAAAACTTTGTCACATGAGAACAGCCCTGACAACTTCAAAAGTGGCTTAGAGCTGCATCTATTTCCATATTAATGCAAGCCGTATACATCACTGAAAAGAAATGCAAACCTGCGGTGTTTGCTAGCCCAAACGTTTCATATGACAAATACACAGACATGGCCCATGTGGGCTTTGTGGCAAGGGCTAACTGCTGTCAGTGAGCACTGTTTTTTTTCACACCAGGGAGTGAATTTGACTATTGCCTGAAGGTATGGTCCACCACCGTCCACTGGGGCAATTGCAGGTCTAGGGCTTGATATTTAGGAATATGTAGTCCATAAACTCTCTTTTAAAAATATATGTCCATGCAGCTCAGTCTCCAAAAAGTGTTTTTGTTTGTTTGTTTGTTTTTGTTTTTTTAAATGTGGCAATTTTCAGAAGTCATAAGTGCTAAGTATTGTAACCCCATACTTATCCCCAATGAAAATGTTTCAGAACTTTTTGATCAAAAACATTTTATCAGTTTGCCTTTGTACTCACCAGGACCCACACAATCTGATTAAACGGAGTGAAGAAAGAACACAAGTGTAGTTTTATTCTATTACCAGGTGGCCTTGGCCAGGTCGTTGGGCCTCAGATTCCTGATCTGTAAAATGCAAGGGTCCTGCAATCCTCTGGATCACTCAAAGAAGGCAGTGCCTGCTTAAGATCTGTGGGTTGATGAATGTAGGGGTGACAATCAACTGTCCTTTAGACGTTTAGGGGACCACTTGTATTCAACAGTGCTTCTTGAGTGCCCAAGGTTATTTTCGGAATCACCATCAATTTAAGCGATGGCACTGGAAAAGACTTCAGTTGCTTCTTTCCCTGGTGGAAACCCTGCAGTGTTATACAGCTTTAATTAACAGCAAGATGTTGTTGTTTTGGATGAAGACCAAGACACAGCCCTTTGGGTACCTATTTGGCATTCATTACAGAGATTGCATGGTGATTCTATCCTGATGTTGCTTAGGCAGGACAGAGATGCTGAACTAAAGTGTACCTGGGCAGCTATATGGGAATGCTGCTCAGAAATCAATGTTTTCACAAGGACTCTTAGCTTCAGGAGCCAGGGATGTGCCCTGTTCCGTGAATTGAGCTCAAGATGCTCCAATGTGCCCCTTTCATCTTCCCTCTCTACACTCTCAATCCCAGGGGTCAGATGCCACCTGCTCACAAGCACAACTATTGGATGCATAATGTGTGCACTGGACTTTGCTGTCAGAATTCCAATGGCTCAGGGCACAACAGTTGCCTTTGGCCCAATTAATAATAATAAAAAAAGTTTCACATGGTCCTTCTGGAGAAGTGTGTGGAACAGAAATCACAAGGATTTTATACTTTAATTTTTTTCTCTCTAACTTTCCTGGTGGTACAAAATTCAGAAAAACTGAACTGGTTTTGTATTTTTTAAAAGGAGGGGATAATTAATTTGTTGATACTAATTTGTATTTTTTTAAATTGATGATCCCAGAGGTAGCTCTTGATTGGAAAATTATATTAGTAATAGAAATGACTCCTTACTTCTACTCCATGTGGGCAGATCAGGGTAAAAATAGTCTATGGTGTAATTTAGGTATTCTCCACTGATCCAGATGCAAGATCCATTAAACTTATTATGTGCCAGACACCGTGGAAGGACCGTAACAGACATTATTTCATTTAATTCTCAAAACCTTCTGCTATAGCCTCGTTTATAGGGAAGAAAGCTGAAGTGAGGAATTAGTGAATTGCCAGCTGGGACTTCAAGCCCAATCTTCCAATTCCTGCTCCTGCTACTCTTCCCAATATACACACACTGTCCAGGATACATGGCAGTTCCTTAGGGAACGGCTCACTTTAAGGATACAATTTTCCTAGCCACTGGAGAGAAGACAGGTCTAGGTGAATAGGGAAATCTTTTTTAAGTGACTATTTACTTATTAATTTATTTTTAATCCACCTAAGTAAGCATATCTCATCTAAAGAATTAGATGACTACCAGGAAATTTAAAGCCCCTCAAGTTTTGTGCCTCCTGTTCACTACATTCACTATGTAAAATACAATATTCACTATATTTTTCATTTTATGAGTATTGGATTAATTATTTCCTACGTTATCATTTGCACAATTAGATTTGCATACCTAAACAACAGGCAGATTTTTAATTTTGTGAAATTATTTACCTTTTTGCAGTAAAGAAAGGTAAAATCTACTCTCTTAGCAAATTTCCAGTAACCAGACACAGAATAAAAGCTATTGTGTGATCTCACTTACATGTGGAATTAAAAAAAATAAAAGTTGAATACCTAGAAGCAGAAGGTAGGATGGTGATTAGTTAGCAGGAGCTGGAGGCAGGAGGAGTGGAGTGAGGCCGCTCCAAGGGGAGGTAGTGGGGGTGGTATAGGATGAATAGGTCTAGAGCTCTACGGTACAGTGCAGGATTGTAGTGATATTGTACCGCACACTGCAAACCCTTGTATATTGTTTTCTTGAAAAGGTTGCACACAGGTTTCGCTCTGAGTAGCAGATAGCCCAGAATATCCTCCCTTCCTAACAATAGATCTTCCTGCCAAGACACTGCACTCTTGCTGCTCTCCCACTCCGACCCTCGCCCATTCTCTTTCGTGTGTGCCCTTCTCCATCCCAGTTACTCCATTGCTGGCCTTTCTCTCTGCAGCTGTCTGTCCCCTTCTTTTCCTGAACCCAGCATGTCATTTATCCCTCCTGTCCCATACAGCTATTCCACACACGCACTCCACTCCCAGCTCATGATCCTCTGCTTCCCACAGACCCCCAGGGAAGTTTGTGACTGCTATTAATCTCATAGGGAACAGGCGCTGGAATTTTAGAGAATAAAATTCTCCATCTCATTATATAGGTTAATAAGCTCCTAGAGCATGTTCAGACCCTATGAAATATTAATGCTGTGACCCAGAAGTTGTGGGCCGAGGGTATCTTATGCTTGGAGCATTAGGAGGAGCCTTTGCCAATTGAACATCAATCAGAAATTAAAACAAAGAAAATTTAAGTGTATTACTAAAAATTGGTGGAAGAATATGATTTCTGCATATCTTATATGGGGAGCAAATTTGGAGAAGAAAATGCATGGCTTCCTAACAGAAGGTATATTTAAAACCGAATTGTATCTCTATATACTTCTAATAAAAAAGAAAAAAAACCCATATATGTATGTTAAGTTTCCTACCAGAAAGTAAATGGAGCATTCAGGCTATACAGAACAAAACAGGAAATTATTTTGGAAATCAAGGAATAGATCTTAAGTTGATATTTAGTGATATCAGTCCTTTTTCCTCCAGTGGCTGACAGGTAGCATGGGACATGAATAGCACTCAGCATCCCCTGTCACAATTAGTAGAATCAAGTCTTTCTGTGAGCTCAGCAATAAAGCAAGCCTTCCACCAAAGCTCCCAAAACAATAGACAGATTTGAACATAAAATCAAAGTTCTTCTCAAAAAGGTTTGATTCTATGTGTTCCATATGAATAAATATGTGTTTAACTTCCCCACACTGCGCAAAGAAACCACAGGAAGTGCTTTGCTTGTTTGGGCTTTCCCTTTATTCTTTCTGCCTGTCATAAGATGCTTCATTGCTGCAGAACCTCACAGATTAAGCCATGACCAACCCTGAAGCTTCCAGCAAATCCCAACCTGTGCAGTCTGCTTTCCAGTGCTAAGCATCACTTTGCTCAAGCAAGCCCTCTCTACCTGCCTGAAGTAACCCCCAAAGGATTTTTAGGGCCAAAGACAAAGTCAAAGGTCCTCTGCCATTTGCACAGATTGTCTGTCAAATTGAAGTTCATTCCACATCTAGGTGGAGAGTTTGGAGAACTGTATGACTACACAGAGTGCACATTCATGAAGATCCAGAATTGTCATGTATCAACAGTTTTTTTCTTATGCAGATTTTGGAAAATAACTGATAGGGTTCCAGAATATAGAGAAAATTTCAGTGAAGAAAGTAAGGCAACACAGGTGTTAGGCAATTGCTGAACCGTGGACCTAATGAAAACTACCAAGGCTAACTCTGGGCTCTGAATTCCTGGGTCAGGGAATGACCATCACAGAACTACAGTCCCCTAATAATGGGGACCACAGTTCACAGGCTGATTCCAAATTTTTCTGAATTCCCTTTTAATTCACTGCCTTGTCCCCCTTTCCTAGCAGCTACAGGTCCAAGGTCCTGTAGTTACAGTCCTGTGACCCTGTGCTAGGTAGTATCAGATGACCAGAGGAAGAAGATCTTTCTTAATAAAAGGATCCAATAAATCTTGCATTTTCCCTTTGGCCCTGCCTCGAATGCAGATTCTGTGCCTGGCGAAGCAAAAAGCACATAGAGTCCATGAAGAAATTCAAAGACAACGGCAAAGACCTTGGATCTGTGCCATGGAACCAACACAAACAGCTTTCTCCTTCTGAGGAAATGGATAGGAAATGGTGACCCAAATCCCTAACTTTTCTAATTACTGTGTAACAGGGTTTTCTGTTATTTGAGCCCAATGTATTCCTAACTGGCACAATACTAAGCAGGTGCTTAGTGAAAAGACTTTCAACCAGCAAGGCAGAGAGGACACCTAGGAGACCAGCCTTCCGTGACTGTTTCAGCAGCAATTATTCTAAACCCTGCTGCTGGGATCAGTCTCCTTCCTGCACTTTAGAAGTGTGCACCCCAGTGCCTAAAGGGCATTCCTAACAAGCGACTCTCTCAGCATCTCAGGCTGCTCTTGCATCAAACTGAACCCCTCTTTTTCCTCCTAAAGTCTGTTCCTTTGAGTTTCTATTTTAATTAATAGCACCATGGCCCCTAATTGTTGAAGTCAGTGGTACCCTGGTATCCGTCTAATGGTGCCCTGTTGAGCTTGATCAGACTTTACAAGTCCTAATCAGAGATCCATAACTTTCTCTGTACCAGAATCTATGTTGTTGCTGATATTGTTTTATTTTTTATTTTTCTTTTTGCATCTGGAGACTGTTCACATGATGAACTAAGAAAAACAATACACAGTGGTTATGTTTCTCTTCCTACCCCTCCCATATCTTCAGACTCAAGGACCCAAGAGAAATGGACAGGATGTGGGAAGGATCCAAGCTCAGCTACTGGCTCTACCCAGTTCCTTTGCCTTGAGAAAGAAGAACTCTGGAGAGAGCAGGACAGGATCAAGCAACAAGGTCTCTTCAAAAGACAAAGAGATTGTAGAAAAATACTCAGGAAGGGGCTTTGTGTGGACCTATCACATATGTTTGTACTGTTTTTCACAGTCCACTTCCTACTCCTACACAGTGGCCATTAATAGAGATCCCTTCCACCATGGCCCCAGCAACAGTACAGACTCTTCATTGGAAGTGGGAGACTCAAGTCCACCAGCTAAAGCACAAGAGGGAAAGAATTTGGTTCACATAAGACCCCTTTAATAAAAGGGGCATTGGAGCTAGCCGTAGGGTGGAGGTGGACTACTTCCCATTACTACATTTTCAGTGCTGTAAGACTGCTTCACATGTGGCCCCTGGGCACAGCCTCTCAGCTCAGCCCCCCAGAAGGAAAAACATGGGTATTCCTCAGCCCCAGTGCTAAAAGATCCCAGGGAAAAAAAATCAGTAGTAGTTTTCTTGGGTCATTGAGGCCAGGCTTTGTACATAAAAAAACTGTTTACAGCTACTTGGTTTCTAAGATAAATATTCAATATACTGCAGTAACGAAGTTTTTTTCTTTAAGCTTTTAAGTTCAAACTACAAATCTTATTATTCTATCTATAAATCTAATAAATTTTTAAGAGGCACTTTACAATTTTGGCAATTAAATTCCCTTAAGCAGTCTAAACCGCATTTATAAATGCAATATATATGATTTTCTTTTTAAGTACTTTAAATACTTGACTAACAAGCAAAACTTTCCCAAGTACCTAAGCAGTTCTTATAAATCTAATAAATTAAACTTTTAAATATTGTGACCTTTAAGTCCTCTTAAATCTTTCAATACTGTTTACAAACTCAGCCAACTTCTCTTGGAACTTTCAACTCTAAAGCTTTAGTCTGAAATCAGCCACTTAATTAGAGAATTAAACTAGAATCACATGGCTAATTACAAAGTCAACTGTGCCAGAATCTTTTAAACATTAAAAACACTTTACAAACACTTTAATTACCAGACATATAGGGACTGTCTTAAGTTCAACACAAAAAAATGTTAGAAGTGTAGGTTTTGTTTATTTCATCCTCTCTGTGGTTAATTCTAAAACCTTACAATGTTGGAAAACACCATATAAGGTCCCAATTTTATAATTCCCAGAAAATTGGAACGCTTTCTCACTGTTTGGTGTTTCTCATTAGCCCTACATTTAGACACGACAGACGCAGGAGCTCAGGAAGTAAACACCTTCATCTCCACAGCCCTTACCTTCCTCTGAGACACTAGAACCTTTATAAGCAATCTGCTTTTAAAGGATATTGAGCCCACGTCCTACAAGTGGGGAGTGCTTAGCTCGACGGAGAACCCTAATTTGAGGCTAAACTTTCAACTCATTAGTTCAGAACTTCTTTTATCACGAGCCTGCAAATTCAGTAATCTCCCATCTAGAATGGCACCTCCCTTTGGTTTCGGCTAATCCATTCAGTGTTTGTTTGAATCTGATGCTATTTTAGCAAGAAGAACACATGTCCACCCACCAGGTCAGGTGAGCTAAACCTCTCACTGATGTACTTTTTGTTCTTGCGTCCACCGTCAGGGTCAGGAAGAGGAGAGAAACCTCCAATTCTCATTGCTTGGAGGACTGCAAGCAGCTGACCGCACTGATTCCCCCCTCCCCACACCCACTCCACAACCCCTTCCCAATCCATCATCCACTCTGCACCCAATGTGACTTCAGAGTGTATGTCTGGGTGTACGTGCTCCTCTTTAAAATCCTTCACTAGAATTCTCATCATCCACACTTGTGGGACCAGGGTCTTCGCATGACGTTGCTAGCAGACCCCATGGGGTTGCTAGCAGACCCTGTCTCAGAAATGGCCCCTGCCATTGCTTACCTGCTGATACTGTAGATGAATATAATCAGTGATTTATGGAACACTAAATATATTATAGCTTTCCCACATTCCTTTCTTCTTGCCTTGCTTGCTCATTCCATCCTTCAACCCCTCTCTTTCTTCGATGTGTATCCACTACTGGGCTCCATAGCTTCACTGAGATTCTGTAGAGCAAACATCTCACTGCTTGGCATTATTTCTCATTCCATCCACTTACTAGGAGATCATCAGCTGTTTGAAGGCAAGGATCCAGGTTATTTTTCTTTATATTCCTAACAGCCTCCACAGTACGTGGCACATAGAGATGTCCAGTGTGAGGCCTCTGGGACTAACTGAGATGAGGGAATGATGAGTGCAAATTCCAGTGCACAGTGGAAATTCACAGTGGTGCACTGTGTGCATGTTTTTACATGCATGTGGGTGTCTGTGTGTTTATAAAGAGCGGGGTAGTAATTTGGAAACTACAGTTAAATTAATGAATGACCATAGACTCATAAGAAATACCAAAATCATTAAAGGCACAGACAAATGTGGGGGTATGGAGTCTTCAAACCCCTTTATGACCCTTCTAAACAGTAAAATCGGCAAATGCTTAAAGAGTGCTTACTATGTGACAAGGGTTATTCACCTTTATTATTATCTTAATAACTATGCCTTGACCAAAATCCTATGACAAAGGTACTACTATTTTCTCTTTTTAAAGAGGAGAAATCCAAAGTACACAAAAATTATGCAACTTACATATGCTTCTAAATACACATAGCTTACCTGTTGAAAACAGTGTTCTATCATGAAATGGGGTCAGTTGGTAACAACTTGAGAAGAGAAGATGACAGAGTAGAAAATAAGAATGGATGAGGATCCAGAAAAAGAAGTTTCCAAACATTTAGATAAGATTTCGTTTTCATTCATAAGGAGATGGTCACCTTTGTATGGCATATTTATAATTTATTTATTTATTTTTGTACCAGGAATTTGAACCCAGGGCACTTAACCACTGAACCACATCTCCAGCCTTTTTATTGTTTATTTTGAGACAGTCTCACAAAATTGATTAGGGCCTCACTGAGTTGCTGAGACTGGCTTTGAACTTGCTATCTTCCTGCCTCAGCCTCCCAAGCTGCTGGGATTACAGGTGTATAACACTGCACCCAGCTTGCCTGGGGCATTTATTAATATTGCTTGCTCTTTGTGGTCCTTTCTGAACGAACAAATTTCATTTACAATATCTATCAGCTGCATGATGGGTGAGGTCCACATCTTAACATCTGAGCAGCTCCACCGTAACAGCCCCTGTTGGGTAACTATACTCCAATGGATTTTCCAACAGCATGATTAACAATCCCAACCACTCCCACTTGGAGGGTTTATATAATTTGTAACCAAATTAACTACTTGAACTAGAGTACTATTACTCCAGCAAAGGTCCGCTTCCATCCTCTGCCACACTTGGCTGACCCCTGGGATCTCGAAACACTCATCTTTCCAAGCTTTAGTTGCACTACCACCAACATTTCTGCATCTGCCCACCAGGGTCAGGCTGAGACAGGTCAGAGTCCATGGATCCACATTTCCTGACCAGGGATTCCTGCTTGCTTCTTTCTTTGAGTCACTTCTGTAGTTACTGCACATGCAAAAAGCTGTCGCTCCAAGTGGTAACTCTTTCAGTGGTCACTCCAAACTTATCACACAATTGCTATGAAGTAAGCAGAGAGCAGTACAATCATTTTTTTAATAGGAATTTCTTTTCTTTTCTTTTAAAGAGAGGGACAATGAGAGAGAAAGACACACAGAGAGAATCAACTTTTATTTAGTTTTTCATTTGGCCGGCATTGCTCCAACACTTCGTTGTGTACATGGTGGTGAGGTTCGAACGTGCATCCCTGCATTTGCAAGGCAAGCACTGAAACTTCTGAACCACCACTCCAGCCCCCAGTACAATCATTCTTGGCTGGACTTCTGGTAGCAGGGACTTTCTGGGATTGGCTTCTGAGCTTGTGACATTAGTTGATATCGTGAACAGACGTGAGGCCAGAATTAACATTACAGGAAGTAGAGAGTGAGCTTGTATTAGTCATGTGCTGGTCTCTGGCCCCCATGGTCTCTTTAGTTTGAAAAACAAGGATACAAGTGCAGGGTGGCTGTGTCTCCATGCTAGGCAGAAGGATCCCACGTTGGAAGTAGATTTGTGTATGTGTTTGTGTCGCATTTGAATTAGACTGTGCAGATGTCCACAATTTATAAATGCTTTCGATGGTAAACTGTACTATACTGTATTTAAAATGACTCTCCCTTTTTGATGCAGAAACACTCCTTTGTGCTTATACCATGTGGGTCTATTTTTGACACTACGTTTCTTATAAAGGTTATTGAGCAATCTTGGGCAAATATCCTATCCTCTTTAGTCCACCAACTTCCTCATATGTGAAATAAAGAGCTTGGGACAAATCATCTTCACTCTGTCTTATACCTTCCTAATAATTCTAGAATGTGAGATGATCAGCAAATACTTTATTCTTGCATCTTGGATCCCTTCCATTTGTAATATATTATGAGGGCTCATTTGTTTATAAATGTTCCTCTCCAGGGGAAGGAAGAAGGATGTATCATTTTGATTACCGGTTGCTGATCTGTTTCTCTGGCTAGGATCTAACACCAAACTGATTGGCAGTGAAGTTTGTTGGTCGACCATAAGGCACTGTATTAGTCTGTTTTTGTCACCATGACCAAAATTCCTAACAATAACTCAGAGGAAGAAAGCTTACTTTTGGCTCATAGGTTCAGTCCGTGGTCACTGACTCCATCTCTCTGGACCTGAGGGAAGGCAGAGTATCAAGGCAGAAGGGCATGGTGGAGGACCGCTGCTCAGCTCATAGCAGCCAGGAAGTAGAGAGAGTGGAAGAAGCCAGTGACAGATTGGTCCAAGGACATAGCCCCAGTGACCCTCCAGCCATGCCAACCTGCCTACAGTTACCACCAAGTAGTTCATTTAATTAATAATCCATCAAATGAATTAACCTAAAGGTGTAGTTTCAGCTGTAACCACTGCCTAAAACTTCCATCTCAAAACTTGGCTGCAATGGGGGTCATGCTTTCAAAACATATGCTTTTGGGGGGACATTAAAGATCCCAACCCTAACAAATGGTAAGATGACCTCTGCTAAAGACAGAGCTCAAGTGATGATGGGCAAAGGGTGTCACACACTTTCCCATCTCATTCACCAGGGGCCTAATGTGTCTGCCAGAGAGTGCATTATTAGTTCTCTTCCCAAAGATTCCCCTGGCATGGGTGCTGTCCTTTGGGAATCAATCCTCTTCTTCAGTTCCCTGATTAACTCAGCCAAAATCAACCCTCTGATCACTAAGGACCTTTAGAAAAACCTATAATGGCTTATAAAATGGTTCCATGGTGTGCCGGTCTCTTCCTGGGTCATTGTGACGTGATTGCTTTGAATTATCAGGAAGAATTCATGATTCTCCCAGAGCCTGATTCCAGGGAGAGAAAGTAAGTGCACAGCACTCTTATGGAACCCAAGGCCCCGCCTTCATCAGCTTGGCATCCTCTCTGCTCTGGACTTGTGCTGTATACACTTCTCACAGTGCTGACACCTCTGTTCAATATATCTTGTCATTCTTGGCTAATAAAATTGGTCTTATGCCAAGTGAACCATTCCCTCAAATCCTGGGTGTCCCATCTCATCCTGTTTTCCTTTTATCAATGAACAAAGTGCCGTACTGCTTGGCCAGTGTTGTCTGTGTGTTTCTTTCTTCCATCTACAGACACGAACCACTCCCAACATGAGACTGGGCCATTTTCTCAATTAGGATTTTGTTTCTTTTCGCTTTTTGACAGCTAAGACAGATGCTAAGAAAATAACTTTTCAAGATATGTGGTTCTTTGTTCTCTTTGAACACATTCAGTCACTAAGAGCAGAGTTGTTATTCTGCGTGAGCCTATTGATTTGCTTGATCTTCCACTGGGCCATCTTGCTTCTCATTAGGAGTATTTCAGTCTGCCTCACAGATCCAGATGTTCAGCCTCTCAGCCACCTTCCCCTGGAGTCCTGTGAGCCAGGACTGTGCAGTCCCTTTGGTCATATTGCCTGTGAATTTTTAACTTACCTAATGTTAAATGTCATATGTGTGTGTGTGTGTTTGGTTCATGCAGTGCACATTTTTAAAATTTCCTTTTCTGTTCAGTTCTCCCCTCCCTTATCCTACCCACCGTTGTTCCCATCATATTATCTCCCTTTTACCCAGTTTCTGTAAGATTCATTTTAATAGTGTGTGAGTGTCTTTCTATGTTTCTGCACAATTATGTGATCCTATGCATACATGAATATGGGTATATAAATAGCTATTACGTTAGTCAGGGTCCCAGCAGAAAACCCTCGGCAACCTCCAGTGAAGACCATTCAAAGGCATCCAATAGATATTGAGATTATCTATAAAAGTGCAGAGAAGGCATCAAAAACTTGAAGGATGAAAAATATGCCCCAGAGCTGTTAACATCCCTAAGACTGGAGGAAGGAAGAAAGGGGTGGTTACCATAACCTGAAGGAAAGTCATATAGCAGGGGTCATCTTGAGGGAAGCCATGATGCTCTCAGACACAGCAGATCCCAAAAGCCCTCTCCCACCTCACTCCAACTGTCTGCCAGGGCTCTGGATGGCTGAGCCCAGCCAGCAGTCAGAGACGTAAGAGAACCTGTTGGTGCAACCCCTGCAGGTCAATTTCCCAGGACATGGACCAGGGTAGGAAGAGTGCAAAGTGGATCTGCAGCAGAGGAACAAAGACATCAGCTTTGGATTTTTGTTTTTGTTGTTTTTGTTTTCTTGTTACTTATTTTGTAAAAATAGTATTTTTAAATAGTTTGCTACGTGGGCTTTTCTCCACAATGCTTGACAGATATCCTTCGAAATTAACTGGCACAGTTTTCATTTATTCTTTTTAATGGCTCTATAGCGTGGGAAGTGTTGCACTTTTTAAAATTCATTTTGCTGTTAAATAATGTTGGAATATGTGTTTAGGTTTCCATGTGAGTATACATATATATATTTGCATGTACTTATGTGTGCACATGTGTATGTATGTATACTGATACTTTTAAACATCTAGTTTAATTGCTCCCCCAAGCCTGACTTTATATTAACACAGTATCTGAGTTCACTTCACCTCCTCTCCTCCAGAACCTGGTGCCACAGTCTTTAGCGCTTGCTCTCGTGAGGGTAAAGTGATGCTTTGTTGATACTCTTATTGGCGTACTGCAAGTGGTTGTTTAGTTTGAATATATTTTCTCAAGTTTGCTGGTGCTTGAGAAGTCATTCGGACTTGCCAACTGCTAGGCTGCTGTCTCGTTGCTGGTGACCCTTTCCAGGTCTATGGTTCTCCCTCTGATTTCTGTTGACGCTCACCATGCTTGCGTTCCCTTCCATAGTGGACCCATTTTCCCACTGGTAATATCCCTGATTTTCTTACGCATTTGTGCTGTCTGCTCCTCAGTGGGAGCTTCTCGCTGGTGCTGTTAGGAACAGAGCAGAACAAGTCCAGACTTGCCGGCACTACCACGTGACTTAATCACTTTATCACCAAAACACATACATAAGGAAGTACCAAACAGCGCCAAGGTGGGAGGATGCCAGCCAATCAGACAAGAGCTACGACTACATACAAACACAAATCATCAGCCATCCATGGTCTGATCAACTCAACACCAACTGATCCGAACTTTCTGCCCTCCTTCAGCCTCCTGCTCCACAGTACACCATCGTCAGGACCCCTGCCCATCCTTGGATCAAGGTGGACAACTGTGAGTGGCTTCAGAGATGTCATTTGTGAGATTTGTGAGAGGATTTTGATGTTTGCTCCTTCTCCTTCTTCCCTTTAGATTATCATTAAGAGAGTGTAAGTGTGATAAATAAAATAATCAGAGGACCATGCAATTCCCCTTTTGCCTACAATTTTAAGTCCATGCTAATGACAAGTGCCCATGGGCAAAGCTGACGAGCCTGTTTTCTTTGGCCTGAGGACTGACTTTCTAGTTGGACTCAATCTAAACTTGTTTCCTCTTCTGGTTAGCATCATCATGGATGCCTCTGGAAGTAGTGGCTCTATGGGCTTACTTACCACCATTTCTCGCACTAGTGGAATGACTTTGATGACAATTAAGGTATCTGTTATCGTTTGAATGTGAGGAGTCCCCTAAAGCTCACGTGTGACAGTTCAGGAAGGTTGAGGTGAAATGGTTGGGTCATAAAAGCCTTAACCCAATGGGTAGCAACTGAAAGGCAGGTAGGGTGTGGCTGGAGGCGATGGGTCACTGGGGGTGTGTCTTCAGGGTAGACATTCTGTATCTGGGATGGAGTTTCGCTCTCTTCTCTGCTTCCCAATGTGACCCTTGAGCTCTGCTCCGTGGGGCCACAGCTGCCGCCATGATGTTCTGCCTCCACTATAGCCCTGAGGAATGGAGCCGGCCTTCCCTGAACATAGACCGCTGAAACTGTGAGCCCCCAAATAAACTTTTCCTCCTAAAGTTGTTCTTGTCAGGTCTTTTAGTCACAGCGGAGAAAAAGCTGACTAAAACAGAAATTGGTAAGAAGAAGTGGGTTGTTGCTTTTGGAGCTTTCTGCAATTTGTGGGAGGAATTTTAAGATGCTTGGCAGTGCAAGCTGGAAAAGCTTTAGTTTGTTGTAAGCAGAGCTTAATGGACAATTCTGGGGGGAGCTAGGAAAACCTGAAAGAGGAACGTGCACAGTAAAGAGGATGCAAGTGGTTTCAGGGGAGAAGGAAGACACTATTGGAAATCAGATTAGAGACCATTCATGTTATGCTCCAGCTAAGAAGTTGTCTGCATTTTGCCTGAGTCTGGAGACTTTCTCTGAGCCTGAATTTAAAGGTGATGGACTTCTTAATCTGGTGGAATAAATGTCATATACCCAATCACTTTTTTTTTTTTGCCGACAGCCACACAAGGTCAGTTAGTTTATAAACACAATTGCCTCATTTGAACCTACTTATGTGTCTAAAACTAGAGTCACCAGATGCTACACAAGGGGAAGGTATCTGACTCCTTTGCCTTCTGTGAACGTGTTTGAAGACATTCCTGGAGCATTTCAGACACATTTGGTGATAATATAATGCTTCCTGAGTGAGAGAAGAAACATCTGTCTTCACTGTTGTTGTTTTGACATAAGTAAAAGAGCTCAAAGTGTGGATCTTCTCAGAGTTGCGTGGGAGCACCCCCTTATTTTACCTTTGGATTGTGCCAGATTATCCACAAATGGCCTTCGCCTGGCCCACTATCAATGTGAATTGCAAAGAGTGGGAAACTATTCGTTTCTAGTGTTGTGAAAGGTAAAATGCAATGTAAACCCCCCACACACAGAGTGCAAACTTGGCAAGTGAATTCCATTGGTGCAGTCCCTGTGTTCCGGGGGTTCCTGCTGGGGCTTGGTGGGGATTGGGGGATTGGAGTCTCATGGGGAATGGAGCCTGCAGGCTCACTTAGCCTTCTGGGACATTTACAATCTCCTTCTGCTTTGCCATGTGAGGTCCAGGCACTGACAGGGGGGGATGGTCCTCCCCACATTCTTCCCTGATCTTTGCCCAACATGGCTGAGTAACCATGGCGACTGTGAAGACCCTGGGGGAAGAAGAGTGCCAGCCGGGTGTTTTGTTGTGTCCCTATGTTCCATTCAGTGGCCAAAAGCTTTAAAATCAAACAATATAGTTGGAAACATGGAGCCAACACAAGCTGTACCAACTGTCTGTCTGAAGGCAGGAACAGGAGAGGAGAAAGCAATGCTCAGAGCAAATCTGTCCAGAATCACCAGCTGAGAAAACAATTTGATTTTAGAGTCGCTGATAAATTCCTTCCACTTAATCTTTATTTAAGGAAACAGTGTTAATTAGCTGTGACTATCTCATGTAATTATCTTAAAATATGATGGGTATTAAATGCTGATAAAGGCAATCTCAAAAGCAATAGTGAATTTGGTAAGTTTCAACTGTATTATTTATGCTAACCATAGGTGAATGTGGTGAAGTGAGAAAAAAAATTTAACCATTGAAACAATCATCCATGATCTGAATTAGCATTACAAGTTAAAATCCATGCTTCCAGGAGCCTCCCATGCACTCTACTTACCTGGCAGTTGCTTCCACACTTTGTAGATTCACAGTTTTAGAAATGCGACTCATTTTATTCATACTAGACACCAGTTTATTAATCAGTGAAATACTTATTGAACATCTATATTTGCTCAACTTTGGGACAATACACAAGAAAAAAAGATGTGATTGTCTTGGGTTAAGAGTGAGGAGTATTCAAATCCTAATCAAGGTACTTAGAAACCTGTGGAATAGACTCTAACTTTGGCTTTGTGTGAGCAATCTGTTTACTCTTGACCCCTTGGCATTTTGTAAAATGGAAAGAAAAAGAAAGGAAGGGAAGGGAGTTTACTTGTATCCAAGGTAATAAAAGTAAGTCTTTTTTTCCTAAACTTTTATTTCTTATCATATATGTGAATGTATATATATAAATTTATATTTTTACACACACATACATACATAAAGATGAATAGATAGATGGATGATAGATATTACAAACATATGCCAATGTTAGTGATAATCAAAGCATTTTGAGCAGTGTTTCCCTACAAGGAAATGTGGTGATTGGTCAGGAAAGAGGAATAGTGTAGGCAAAGGCAGGAAGGGTGCAATGGCCCAGCCAGGTGCAGAATTACGAGTAATCTGGTACGGCTATAGATTGGGGTGTTCAAGGAAGAAAGAGAACATAAAGTGGAAAGGCAGGGAGGAGGCAGCTACAAAGGGTATTCCAGTCAGTTAAAAAAATGTGTATGTGGGTAAGGTCAAGCTAAGAAAGAGTGCCCCGCAGAGTGGGAAGATGGGGAGGAAAAGTGGCAGCAGTGGACACAGGAGGGAGTGCTGACACTCAAAGACTGTCCAGTGCTCAATGGGGTCCAATATAGCACTAACAAAAGGAAGGGCATTTTGGCAGTCACGAAGTTGATGATTGTGTTAGCTTCTCATCACTGTAACAAAACATCGGAGAGAATCAACTTAAAGCAAGGAAGCTTTGTGCAGCCCATGGCTTCAGAGGTTTCAGTCTATGGTCCATTGACCCCACTGCTTTTGAGCCTGTGATGAGGCTGAGCATCATGGTGGCAGCACCCATGGCACAGCAGAAGCTGCTAACTCAGACATCCAGAAAGCAAAGAGAAGCAGAGAAAGAGCCAGGGCCCCAACATACCCTGAAGGATCACCCCCAATGACCTAACCTTCTCCACTACGCTTGCTTCTTGAGCAATCCACCACCTCCAATAGCACCGAAGGATGAAGACCAAGCCCTTAACACATGGGCTCCTGAGGGATATTTAAGATCAAAACCATATCAGTGTTTCTTACTGTTCCACATGAATTTGAGAATTGCCTTTTCTATATATGTAAAGAATGAAATTGGTATCTTAATGAGGATTGCATTGAATCTATATAGTGCTTTTGGCAGAATGGCCATTTTTATTACATTAATTCTGCCTAACCAAGAGCATGGAACATCTTTCCATCTTCTTAGGTCATCTTGGATTTCATTCTTCAATGTCCGATAATTTTTTTGTAGAGCTTTTGACTTCCCTTGTTAGACTAATTCCCAAGTATTTTATTCTTTTTGAGGATATTGTGAATGGGACTGATCCTAATTTCTTCCTTTGCCCTATTATTGTTAGTTTATAGGAAAGCTGTTGATTTATGGGTGTTGATCTTGTTGCTGGCCACTTCGTTAAATCTGTTTATAAGTTCAAGCAGTTTACTGGTGGAGTTTTTTGGATCTTCCAGATACAGGATCATATCATCAGCAAAAAGGGAGAGTTTGACTTCCTCTCTTCTTATTAATATTGCTTTGATTACTTTCTGTTGCTGTATTGCTCCTTCTAGGGTCTCAAGGACTATAGTGAATAAAAGTGGTGAGAGCAGAGAGCCTTTTCTTGTTCCCAGAATAGCCAAAACATTGCTATGCAAGAAAGATGAAACAGGCAGTTTTGCTATACCAGATCTAAAGCTATACCACAGAGCTGTAGTAATAAAGACAGAATGGTACTGGTAACAAGATAGGAAGGAAGACCAATGGAATAGAATAGAAGACCCTGAAACAAATCCACAAATCTTTAAGCATCTGATTTTTGACCAAGGGGGACAAAATATTACATGGAGGAAAGACAGTCTATTCAAAAAATAGTGCTGAATAAATTGCTCAATCACTTGCAGAAAGTTGAAATTAGACCCTTATCTTTCAACTTGTATGAGAATCAAATCAAAATGGATCAAGGAGTGAAGGTTGCTACCTTGCAACTGATGGATCAAGGTTGTTACCTTGCAAGTGATGGAAGACAAATTAGGTCCAACACTTCAGCATTTGGGAATAGGCAAAGACTTTCTCAACATGTCTCCTAAATTCAAAGATGAGTGAATGGGATGTTATAAAACTAAAAAGCTTTTGCACTGCCAAGGAAATAATCAAATTAGTCAAGAGGTTTCCTACAGAATTGGAGAGAATCACGAACAGTGAGTCTTCTGACAGGTGCTCATATCCAGAATCTACAAGCTCCTCCAAAATCTCAACTTCAAAAACACTAAAAAACCAATCAATAAATGGGCCAAAGAACTAAATAGAAACTTCTCAACAGAGAACATTGATCAAGCCAATGAATATATGATAAAGTGCTCTAAATCACTAGTAATCAGAGAAATGCAAATGAAAACTACTTTAAGATTTCACCTCACACCAGTCAGATTGGCAAAAATGAATAAAATAAACAATAATAGATGCTGGAGGGGTTGTGGAGAGATAGGTACACTAGCACATGGTTGGTGGAACTGCAGACTGGTACAGCGTCTCTGGAAAGCAGTGTGGAGAATCCTCAAACAACTAGGGATGAACCCACTGTATGATCCAGCTATTCCTCTCCTGGGTATTTTTCCAGGGGACTTAGAATCAGCACATTACAGGGACACAGCAAAATCTATGTTATAGCAGCTCAATTTACAATAGCTAAATTATGGAAACAACCCAGATGTCCCTCACTGGATGAAGGGATCCAAAAACTGTGGTACATATATACTATGGAGCTCTATTCAGCAAGTAGAAACAATGATACTGCAGCCTTTGAAGGTAAATGGATGGCAATGGAAGAAATCATGCTGAGAGAATTCAGCATAACCCAGAGAACCAAGGGTCGAATGTGTTCACTCATCTGTGGAGGCTGGAGCTAGACCCTGACCATGGCGAAAGGTGGTCAACTCTCATGTACTAAACCATGGAAAGGTGTAGTGACACACAACCTAAGGCATTCATAGAGATGTATTGGGAAGTAGGGGGGAGGGACAAGGGTGGGTAATTTGGGGGGCTTTAGGGGGTAATCTATTTTTCAGAATATAAATATGTTGTTTCATTGGAAGGATATTTGATTGTTCAACAAATAAATTTCTTAATAAAAACATATCAGTGATCTTGGTTTCCTGTTTAACTTGTTTCCTTGTTGGGTTTTTTTTCTTCATTTTCCACCTTTTGTGTACAAAGATCCTACGTTAGCAACCCCACGTTCATGTCGTATATAAGCCAAACAAAATTTTCACAAAACAATTATTACCATGTCTAAAGCACTCTGTTGTTTTTTATTTATTTATAAATTCTTAATACACTAAATTGTTCTCACACCCAACTATTGACTGGTGATCTCAGATCACAATGCAACTGTACTAGGATGAATAATACTGTTGAAACCAGTGTTGATTCTCTTGCAACAAAGCATTGCAATCTTCTATTGAATACATAGATGTTTATACTTCATCTGTGCTAAATTTGACTTTGCAAAGGGAAGACTGTAACTCCTGTGCTTGTAAATATGATAAAGTAAGAATTCTTTTCAGTCTAGTCGCCTCTTCAGTCTCCCAGATCTTTCTTAGAATTGTGTTTTTAGATTGGGAGCTGTAAAATTCTTTCGGAAACAACCTGTCTTTCAAACAACAGAGACACTCTTCAGTCACAAAGATTTTTTGTATGATTATGGGGGTGGAGAGAAAGAGAACAAGAAGATTCTAAATCGGAAGACTGCATTTTAAATAAAGAAAAAAACAAAACAATCCCTAATTTCCCCAAAGAAGATTATGAGAGATTTTCTTACTTCTTGGAAGAGAATAGAGTTCATAGAACATTCTCAACTAGATCACCTCGGGAAAGAATCGCATCATGTTTAATAAAATTTCTTGTGGTGCACGTTTTCTATCTTGAGGGTTGAAATGTTTAAAGTAAGAATGGCATTTTAAAATAATTACTTTGTTCCATTTTAAGAACTTTACAAACAAAGGCAATTAAATCTTTTTTAAGCAGTTGCAAAACCAGATCATATTTAAGACCTTCTAAGTGCTCCGTGTGGAGAAAAGTATTTTAAGCAACTGTTTATGTTTGGGGGGGAGTCATCACATTTCCTTAGTTTCTAATCTTTGCAAAAGATATTTGTCATCATCTGACTGTAGAATTTGATGGGTATAAAGTCTAATCTAATATCCTTGTACTGCATTTATTGCACTTGTTAATATATTTGGTTTGTTATAAAGCATCCTGAAAGTTCTAGAGATTTTAGAAAAGTAAAGTTTTCCATTTTGCCACTAGGAAAGGTGTTTCTTAATGTTCATCAAATTGAGTGATGTGTTAAAATCATATTTTGAAATAAATGAGATGAAATGTAATAGATTAAACACTTAATTCCTGCATAAATTTCTTCTGCACAGGATGGGGCTATTTTGGGCATAATAGAGAGCATTAATTAACTATGAAACCCTCTTAACTGACATCTATAAAACAGAAGGAATAACTGACACTTGTCACTGCTTCTGAGAAACACAGTTGATCCCGGCACTTGTGTTGCTGTGCCTTAGTCCTGTACCTACCCAGGGCCAAGCAGGTTTGCTCCTGAACCCATTGAAGCCAGGTGGACCTGCTGTAACCAATAAAGGGGAATTCTTTGTACTCACCATGGATTTCATAATAAGGGATTTTTTCCCCAAAATATTCTCCAAACTCTTTCCTTTCCTTCTTTCATTCTATTCCTGGGGTAATAGAGTGATTTAGGTATTACAATGTTAGGTAAAACCTTTGGGATGGCTTGCTCTGGTATGTTTTTCTCCCTTGGATAAACAGGGCAAAGTCTGCCCTCAGCTTCCTGTCCAGGGCTTCTTGGGATTGGCTGTTTCAATCTGGGTCTAATTCCTAGATGCATTAACAAGGAGGCTACAGAATTAAAGTCAAGTCCTTCAGTTTGGTTCCTATCATTATGCAAGTGATATTCTGACCTCAATATTTTCTCTTGTTATGTTCAACCTGTTCAGAACCTAAGTGGAGAAAAGGTATGCTCTTTATGGAATTCACCTTTGTAGATTTCTTACATTATTTAATTTGACATTACTTAAATTAGTGAAATATGAGTAGTGTTATTTATTCATTCAACTAAGTTTAATTCTTTTTAAACACTTGGCAAAACAGTTCTTTTTTCTTTTATTTATTTATTTTAAAACAAGATTTTATTTTTCATTATAGCTTTACATATGGAAGGAGTTTGTTCTTATACTTTCATACATGCACACATCTTATAAAATCCAGGGAATGAATCCAGGGGTATTTAACCACTGAGCCATGTTTCCAGCCCTTTTTTATTATTATTTTGAAACAGGGTCTCACTGAGTTGCTTAGGGCTTTGCTAAGTTGCCGAGGCTGGCTTTGAAGTTGTGATCCTCCTGCATCAGAGTATTAGTCAGAGTTCTCTAGAGGAATAGAATCAATAGGAGATAGATGATAGATAGATAGATGATAGATAGATATAGATAGATAGATAGATAGATAGATGATAGATTGATAGATGATAGATGATAGATAGATGATAGAATGATAGATTGATAGATGATAGATAGATGATAGATAGATAGATAGATAGATAGATAGATAGATAGATGATAGATTTATCGTTTTGGCTTACACAATCAGAGGCTGGAGGGCAGGGGAAACCAGTAGCTGTGCAGTCTAGCATGGAATAAAAGTCTCAGAAATAGGGAATCAACAATGTTACCCCAGTCCTGACCAAAGGCCTGGAAACTCCCTGTAGAATGGCTGGGCAGAGTTCATTTGGGAAGAGTGAAGGAGCTGGAGTCTGATGTCCTCAGAAGATCACAGCAGCAATCAAGAAATCAAGAACACATTCAGGAAGAACTGGACATGCATCTGCTGCCCTTCCTCATTCTCCTGGCTTTTACTCCATCCAAACCTCCAACCTATTGAATGATGCTGCCCATACTTAAGGAGGGTCTTGCCAATCATTCCTACAAATGCCTTCGTTGACACAACCAGAAGACTCTTAATCTTAGGTGCCTCTTAATATAATCAAGTTGACAATTCAGATTAACCATTACAGTTGACCTCCCAAATTGCTGAGATTTCAGTCATGTGCCATCACACCCAGGAAAAGCAAATCATGTAATAATCACAATCACAAAGTTCATCCATAAAAATCTTAGAATCCTGCATATATATTACATCTCCAGGGTCTTAAAATTCTCCTTTCACGTGAAGCAAATTTAAACTGGAATTTTTCTTCTTCACTTTTCTTTTCTGTATTTCAATATACTTTTTAGAAATATGTTATTGGTTCTTCTTAGTTCTACATAACAATAGAACTCATTTTGACATAATTATAAAAGCATGGATGATAATTTCTCTGATTCAGTCTCTAGTACTTCCCCTTCTCCTCTTTTCCTCCCTAACCTGTTCCTTTCTCTCTATTGATTTTTCTGCCATTCACTTATAGTTTTTTTTTAATTGATGTCTTGTGGCTGTGCATGATGGTGAGATTCACCGTGGTGTGTTCATGTTCGTACACGGGAAAGTTAGGTCAGATTCATTCCGCTGTTTTTCCCTATTTTATGCCTCCTCCCTTTCTACCATTCCCCTTTGTCTATTCTACTGATTTTTCTTCTAGTTTTATGCCCCCCTCCATTTTGGATTAATTTCCACATATCAGAGGAAAAAATTACTTTGGGGGACTGGCTTATTTCACTTAGCATGATGATTTCCAGTTCTATCCATTAACCTGCAAAAACCATGAAGTCATTCTTCTTTATTGCTGAGTAATACTCCATTGTGTGTGTGTACGTGTATATATTTTCGTAATTTATTTAGCTGTTGAAGTACACCTTAGTTGGCCCATAGTTTGGCTATTATGAATTGTGCTGCTATAAACACTGCTGTGTCTGAATCACTGCATTATGCTGATTTTAGATCCTTTAGATATATACCAGGGAGTGGAATAGCTGGTCATATGCTGTTTCTATTCCTAGCAGAACTCTTATATGATGTATTTGAATAGAATACTTGTTATAAGTTAAATACAAAATTCCAATTAGCTTCCCCAAGCAGAGTGAAAGAGGTAGCATCCATTTTTCATAAATGGCAAGATTTACATATGCATTTGTTTTTGAAGTTACAAAATGTTTAAAGCATTTGTGTGTCATTTAAAAAGAATTTCTCTCTTTGGTCTTTAAAAAGCTATTTTGCAACAGATCACTTCTTTGTTTGTTTTTTTTTTTTCAATATCACTTCTACTCTCATTTTTGTTTAAAAACCTTTCCCCACTTTTCATATTAAGGAGCCATTTTAGAATCCAGTAAAGACTAGGGATCCCCTAAAGTCCATGTGTACATAGTTTGAAGCTCACAGGACCCGCAAACCCACCATTAATGAGTTCGTGAGAAACCTCCCCTCCTTGGGAGTTGATGGCCATGTGATGAGATTGCAATAAAACCCTAAATAAAATAATTGTGATGGAAGGCCATTGGAGTGGAAACTTGATGCCTACTTTATTCTGATCACACCCAACCAGGTATTTAGAGAATCATCTTACGTTCACTTTTTAAGATGTATATTCAAAACCTAGAATCTATTTAGAAGAACTGATTATAAATAATGCAGGGTATAGAAACCAGGACACCTGACTGATGACCAGAGAGGTTTACATTAAGGAAGAAGATGTTAGGGATGAAGGACACCTGTCCTGATGAGACAGAGTGGGCAGGAGCATGTGGGGCTCTTCTGTAGCAATAGGAGGAACATGGAAAAATGGAAAAAGCTACTCCCCTGGCAGGTGTGGGCCTCTCTACAGATGGAGAGAGAAGCAATTAATTACTAATGAACAAGACTTAATAAAGCCCAGCTATGTCAAATTTCTAGATTTTTAGACTGCCAATCTCTTGCATAAGGTATGGATGTACTTTAAGTTAATCTTTGAAGTTCTGAACAAACAAATGCACTGTTATAGAAATGTTTTTCCATCTGATTAGATACATTATATATTATCCTCCTTTAAAAATTATATAAGTATTCTAGAAATGGACTTCTATAGTATTACATCAAAAATATTTTTGGTATTTTGTTCTCAATTTGTGTATTTGAAAGGAATTTTCAATTCTTTGCCTCTTTTCTAGACAATCCTTAAATATAACAATTTAGCAGGCTAAATTTTCCCAGGAAAACCCATGCATTATTTG
>PVKS010005776.1:0-82787 GCA_004027875.1 Aplodontia rufa
TGATTATTGGACACCTGCTGCTTCTTTTTTTTTTTTTAAGAAAGAGGGGACAGTGAGAGAGAGAGACAGAGAGAATCAATTTTTATTTTAGGTTTTCACGTGGCTTTTGTTGCTCTGAGACTTCGTTGTGTACGTCATGGTGCTGGGGTTTGAACTTGTGTACTTGCGCATGCCAGGCAAGCGCTGTAACAGCTGAGCCACCACTCCAGCCCCACCAGTTGCTTCTTACATCAAGAACATTGAATAGTTACAGAAAAGAGATGAATGGCTGAATTCCTACCTATTTCATATCTCTAGAGGTAACGTGCAGATGTATGCAGGCTTGGCTATGTGAGCCAACTAGAGAAGAAAGTAGACTGTAGAAGGTCATGCTATTCTTAAACCTAAACGTGGTAAGGTGTGGCGGTGTACGCCTGTAATCCCACCACCTAGGGGCACTGAGGATCACAAGTTGGAGGCTATCCTGGGCAACTTAGTGAGCCCCTGTCTCAAAAGTTTTAAAAAGTATAAAGGGTTGGAGATGTTGCCCACTGATAGACCACTTACCAGCCATGCATGAGGCTTGGGTTCAACCTCCAGTACTGGCAGGATGAATGCAAAAAAAATTTATTTCACAGAATACATAAATAAATAAATAAAACTAATTTAAGTGCCTTTCCCCCAATTAAATTCATGTGTGTTTCTGGGGTGGTAGAAAGTTATTTATTTACTCATTTATGAAGCCCCAAAACATATTGAACAAAGGGCTTATTAGAAAAACTGCATTTAAAGTTAACCATTTCCTTGACTATGATTCATTTAGACTTCTAATCAGTCTTTCTAAAATGAGCTGGGTTGTTTTTTCTACACTAAACCATTTGTTCTTTCCTCTCTCAAACAGATACTAAATTTTAAGAATCACATTTAAGAGTCACCCCATAAATTAAATTGTAGTTTTTACTAGCCAGGTGGTAATGATACATATAATAATGTCTTCAAATTTAGAAGCATTTCTTTCATTAGTGGGAATTTGATTTTGTGGATCCACCAAATCACAGCGAATCAAATGATAAAGATATACCCTCTGGGCTTGTGGTGCACACCTATAATCCCAGAGACTCAGGAGGCTGAGGCAGGAGAATCACAAATTCAGAGCCAGCCTCAGCAACTTAGAAAGGCCCTGTCTCAAAGTAAAAAATAAAAATGACTGGGAATGTAGTTTAATGGTAAAACACCCCTGGATTCAAACCTCAGTACCAAAAAAGTTTTAAAATAATAAAATAAAGCACATCCCATTTAAAATAATACTTCTGCGTCCTTCAACTTTTTGGGGATGAGTATGGATACACACCCATGCACACATACACACACTCAAATAAACACAATGTCTTCAGCTATAACAAGACCATGAGATGATTTCACAGTACCTTAATTTAGGTATAATTGGAACTAGCTGGGGAAACTTCGAAAAACCCTGATACCTGTGTCCCACCCACAGAGTGTGTGAAAAAAATTGGTCCTAGCCGTGCCTGGGCTTTGGAATCTCCCTGTACAGACAAATTTGGAAACCTCTGGATTCAGTGATCTCTTAGGCTGTCACCTACTGTGATGGTTTTCATTTTTGCCTAAGGCCATCCCTGAACATCAGTTCTATTTTTAGCCATAGCAAGAAAGATTGTTCCAACACTTGCCTAGGTAACCCATCTCAATGTCTTTTAGCCATTTCCATTAGAATATATTTTCTTCTTGTCTATTCCAAATTCCTGGTGCAGCGATTTAAGCCATGTTGGGAAGAAAGAACATGTATTTGTGATTGGATTTGTTGAATTCCTTGCACAAGCTTACATCACCAGCTCAGTCATTTTTCACCCCTCACTACATTCGGTCATTACCAAGTCTTTACCTAACAAGGGGCAAATGCAAGTTCCTTGCTGCTGCATTGCTCAGAGTATGTTTCCCAGTTTCTGCCCAAATCATTCCCAGACTGCTGTCCTGTGAAGTTCTTAAGAAAAGTATACTTTAAATCCTTTAAAAATTTTTGTAGCTTTCCTTAGTCTTCTTTCCAGAGTTTTCCTTTCACTCTTGGTGGTTTTCTATCTTTTATTAGTATGTTTATTGAAGTTACCAGATCTCAACAAAACTAATCACAAGGAACATGTCACAAAACACATTCTGGGTGAACGCTTGAGGTTCAACTAAAAAGACTGAAAGTACAGTGCCATTTACAAATTAATTCCCTGTGATGAAAAGCACGGTTTGGTTCTCTCCACAATTATATCAAGATTCAGGAAGAGTGAATGACATGAACATACGTCCTCTTTTTTAAAATATTTTATTAAATAGGTTCCTGCTTAGCTTTTAGCACTGGGTCCCAGACTTATTTGTTCTTTGTATGTTTATAACCATTCAGTGTGAAACCCTTCTGATGTCTTACTATTCCCATTCATTTGCAAATGAAAATAGAAGCAGTTGTCTGTCCTCGTTACAGATCTCTTGTGACAGAGCCCTGACGTAATCTGACTGCATGGGAGGACTGGTTTCCACATCAAGCTGTGGCACACCTGCATTTTAGCAGCAGCGGGCAGGAATGCAGCAGCATTAAGTCAATGGTGCATGCATGATAATGCCTCGTTGCTAGAATAATGAGATGTGCTGAGCAACAATGTGATCCAGTAAAATTATCCAATTCATTGGACCGCTTCATGATTTTGACAGGATCTTTGTAATATCTTCAAAAGAACAGGAGCATTTTCCAGAAGCCCATTAAGCTATAATTTCTAGAGAACATTTATGACATGACTTGAGCCATGCTGTATGCCATTCACTTCATCTACACCCATGACATCTAATTGTTTCTGTGTGACATGGTTATATTTCTAAATCCCTGTCAAAGTTTTCTCTTTTACAAAATACATATGGATGTGATATGTACCAAAGGCATCTTTTTCAGTGAAATATGCACAAAATAGAAAGCTCTGAACCTGCTATGCCACCTTGCTCTGGGTTTGGTAAACTAGCCAGAGACCTAATTGCAGAATTTAGGGGGTGGTGCATAAGCAAGGGAGAACAACCTCAAGTAGGTTAAGAAGTTGAATTGATCCCCCAAAACTTAATTGTCCACTCATTTATTCAGTTCAACAGCAATATGCTAAGTGCTATTACCTGTCAGAACATGTGTTAGTTAAATGAGAGATATCATCCCTACCCTCAACCTGCTCAGAGTCTAGAAGAAACTAAAGATCATTAAGAATCCTAGTACAACAGAATAAATATTGTTTCACAAGTAAACCCCTGGGCTCTGAGTGCCTATATAAGGGGCAGGGGCACAGGGGCTGATCCTTACACAAGAGCAGGTAGGCATGCTTTATTCTGCTTTTTGGCTGCTGTGACCAAAAGACCTGACAAAAAAGAACAACTTTAGGTTGGGAAAAGTTTATTTGGCATTCATTGTTTCAGAGGCCTCAGTTCATAGATGGCCAGCCCCATTGCTCTGTCCCCAAGATGAGGCAGAACAGCATGACGGAAGGGTGTGGTGGAGGGAAGTGGCTCAGGACCTGACAATCATGTCTGCGTGCAGTTGCCACCCCGGTAATGTGTTCAAGTGGATTGATGCACTGAGGAGAGCAAGGCCCTCATGACACGATCATTTCACCTCTCTACTCTCTTGCACTACCTCTCACATGAGCTTCTGGGGGACCTCAACCATAACAAGGCATCACATACACACATTTGGAAGAGGGAAGGGGAGCATCACTCATGCTTTCCTTCAGTGGCTTGTGTGAGCCATCGTCTGTGAGCCAAGCAGTGGGTTCTAGGTATTGATTTCCTACCACCTCACTTGCCCTTCCACGCTGCTTTCCTAGCTCCTGCTCTTGCATCTGTGCTTTCTCCTTAGCCTTGTCTCAAACCATGGACTGAAATACTACCTATTGCTGATGACTTTCCATCTGATTCTTCAACTTTGGTATTGATACTGCCACTCAGTTATCTCATAGCTATTGTATTTAACATATCTAAAGCACAACTCTCAATTTCCCAGCCCAAACCAGTCCCTATGGTAGTAGCACCAGTTCAGACGACAGCACCTCAGCCTGCTGTCACCGAAATCCCTACAGCCTTATAGTTAATGCTGCAGCTGATCCTGCTGGAACAACCTCAGACTACTGGAATCCAACCACTTCGTCACCTCCCCCGCCCACACCAGCAGTATCACAGGCCTGAACCACTGCCACAGCCTGCTGGCTTGTCTCCCAGTTCTCAGTCTTGCTTGCTCCACACTCTCCACAGCCTTCCAAATTCTCTTCTCAAAGGCTACCTCAGGTCTTCTAACTTCCCTGCTTACAACCCAGTAATCATTTTCAATCGCAAATAAAACAAGACCCAGGGTCCTTACTTAAGGTCCAGGAAACTTGATGTGACCCCTCTGCCGCTCCTACTCACCCCACAACACATTCCAGCCACACTGCCCTTTTGCTCCTTTGGGCCTCCAGGCTCATTCCCATCTCTGCATTCTCAGTCCACAGTGCTCTTACCTGGGTAATTAGTCTCACCTCAGATGTCACCTCCATTGAGAGGTCTTCCTTGATCACCTTTTGCAAAAAAAGAAAAAAAAACTTCTACAGTTATTTTATATAATCATTTCTTTACAGTGCTAACAACTATTGAAATCATATGATTCATTTATTTCTGTGTTTTGTATTATTTTATCCTTCCCCTCAATTGGAAAGTCCACAGAGCAGGGAAATTTGTCTTGTTTGCTCAGTGCAAATGAAGGAAGAGTACAAAAGTGAAGTGAGTTTGTGTGGCATTAAAACGTAGCATTCGCCCTCCTGTCACACCCAGAGAATCTTGGTTCTTTTTAGTATGAGACATTAACACAATAGCTTCATTTGGTCAAGATTAAATAATACTCATTTGGACGTTTCTGTCCTATTTGAGGAGGAAGGAAACTTGATCAAGTGACAATGTTTATCATCTTGTGATCTAGCAATTAAGTTTGCAGATTGACTGAGAAATGTGTCTTACTCAACTTTAATGTAATTTTTAGCTAAAGAACATAGTTGGTATTGTTCATCACCATTTGGAAAATGATGCTGAATTCTCTACTTAAAAATTCTTTCATTTATGTAAGCTGCCTTTTCATCTATACCTGATTTTGTAAACAAATTTGAATGACCTTCTCAAAACTGGAATTATTCCTGAATCTCTTTATTTAGAGTCCAATCCTTATGGTTTCTTACCTCAAGGCAAAAGGGAGAGGAAAATCAATAACACTGCATAATACATCATCTGCCAGAATGTGTCCCCACCTCTTTCTACTCTCCTGTCTGAGAAAGCCTCTTCCTCCACACTATTGCTAGAGCCTAGATCTGCTGATTAGTTTAGACTGTGGTCTCCATAACAACCAGCACCTTTAACAACCTGCTATGGAAACTTCTCCTTAAAAGTCTGAGGGAGGAAGTAATATTTTAAAATATATATGAAGTGTTTTCTCCTTGGGTGAAAAAGAATCAATAGATTGTCTAAGTTATTTCTTTATTGAAACCCTTATTTTTGAAACCTTATTTTGCTGTTATCCTACCACCCTGAAATACTATCAAGCATCTGTTATTTGTCAAACCCTGTGCTAACTTGGTGTGTGTTTGTTGCAGTGCTGGGGATAAAACCCCAGGCTGGCAAGCACAGGCCAGGCAAGTGCTCTACACTGAACTCCAACCCCAGCCCAGCCTGCGGTAAGTTAAGTACATCCATATGCTATCACTTACTCAGTAAAATGATCCCAACAGTTACTGTGGTGATTCATTTGCAGATGAGGAAACTGCCCAGAGACACAGAGTGCCGCATTCCTAGGTGGCACAGTTAATGTTAAACCCAAGTCTTGCAGCAACAAGGACAGTGGTTTTCTGTATGTCTGGAGATTTTAAGTGAGATTGCCCAAGTCTAATAACAGAAGTGGGGTTGGAATCTAAACCTTTTAATGCCCAGTGAAACTCACACAACTTATCAGAAGTAAATGAATTTCCGGTATCAAGAAAACAGACGGTTAATATTCATTTAATAAAAGCTGAGGGATGAAAATAGAAGAGAGAGAATAGAATAGAAGGGGATTAGGTAGAGGAAAGGGATGGTAAAAGGGAAGAACAGCAGAATGAATCTAACCACACTTTCCTATGCACATATATAACATACTACAGTGGAATTCACCTTCGTGTATATCTACAAGGTTCTAATTTTTAAAAAAAAAACTACAAATAAATAGAACAAAGATCAGTAAAGGTAAGGGAATGGGGGAGAGAGAAGGGTAGGGAAAGCACTGAGGTCTGAATTGGAGCAAATGTATACGTATGTCCAAATGAACCAACATTATATATATATATATATAATGAACTAAAAAGATTTTTTTAAAATAGAAGAGCTATGGGAAAGATCACCAATATTAATACCCTCAAAGCCAGATTCAGGTGTTTTGATGACGTTGCAGTAGGTAGAGGCAGCCCTGGCACATCCAGGTTAAATGCAAGGTAAGAAAATTCAGTTTTTGCAATAGATGAAACCCATAGTAGTAGCTTATCTATGCGTTAGCATTACCCCTGGTTAACAAAGTTTATACACATTGATTGCTACAGTTTTGACAATGTTTCCCCCTCATCTGTATCCTGTATCGCAATATACTTCTAATAAATGTGGAAAAAAAAAAGATCGACTATGCCTTAAAAACCCTAAAAAAATAAAAAAAAAAAAAAAAGAAAAAAAAAGACTTTAAATAAACCATTACAAGATTACAAGAGAAAAAAAATCTGAACATCCTAAGGTTTATGTGTTACTTGAGGTAGCTAATTAATGTTCAATAAGAATTATATGTAAAAGACAGATAGTCATGAAAAAAAAAGGAAATTCAGTTTTCTGAATTCCGAATTTCATGATTTCTTTGATTTTAGCCTGTGTTCTCATATCTTAAATTGTTATTGTAATAACTAAAGAAACAAAGCATAGGTAGAAAAAAGTCTTTTATCAGTCCTTGATGATAAGAACAGATCCCACCAAGGGCTAGAAGCTAGGAAGAATTTTTAAACACATTCTAACATTATTCTTAAAGGATACAGAATGTCTTCATTAATAATCTAGATGCAGAAAATTTATTTCTCAAGCAAACACTAGGGAATCAAGGTAGAATGGGAAGAAATATAATGTGTAATGAATCTCTCACCTTAAATTAAGGAATTTAACATTATATTTTGTTATTGAATCATAGAAAAATAAGAGATCATAACTGTTTTAAATTGAATGGGAGATACTAACAAAATAAAATTTAATAAAATAGTTTCAAGTTAATAATTCAAATTAGAAGACAAAATAGGTTTAAAAAATGCTTGAATGATAGGGTAAATGATAGTGGTAATAAATGTGAGATGAATTTAACATGTTTTCAATTTTTCTTTTAGAAAACAAAGATACAGAATCTCAAAAATAGCATTAAATAAAGAACATAAAATGATATTAAATAAAGGTATACAAATAAATTTATAAAGAAGACAAAACCATACAGGAATTTAAGAACATCATATAGAAACACTAATAATATCAAAGTTTCCATACACAGGAAGATAAAATCATTCCAAACTTGTCTACACCTAAAAACATATTCAAAATATGCAATGGGCAAAACTGCAAGGAAAAATGAATGCATCTACCATCAATGGATGTCTAAAATGACTAAGATACTGACATCAAGCAGTAGGAAATCAGTAGATACAGATTTGATCTAGTGAACACCTGCGAAATGCTACACATACCAATGGCAGAATATACATTCTTTGCAAGCATACTTGAAACACCACTCTGGATGGAGCTGTACAAAAAGTAGCAACACGTTCCAAAGGTTTTTTTTCATATAAATCATGTTCTCTGATCACAATGTAAAACTCTATATATCTGGCAATTTTAAAGCACACTTCATGGTCACAAAAAAATCATAATGGAAATTAATAGACATGTAAAACTGGGTAATACCAAATACTACAAAATAAAACTTGTGAGATAAGGCAATATTTCAAGGCAACTAGATACTCTTAAATAGTTTTATTAGAAGAGACTAAACATTGATAGATTAAGCATCAACTTAAGAAACCCAAAATTAAAGAACAAACCAAAGAAAATAAGAATAAGAGAATACTAACAATGAGTACAAATTAATAAATTAGAAAACAGAGGATCAACACAGTCGAAAGTTTGAAATTTTAAGACTAATAAAATTGACAAAGTTCTAATAATATTAAGGGAAAAAAGATAAATACTAATAGAAGTAATAAAAAGGAGCCATATCTAAAGGTAAAACAGAGTTAAAAGAAGAAAAACAAAGTCAAAATTTGAAAACTTTCAAGACATGTAGTAATTTTCAGTAGAATATAATTTGCCATACTGACTCAGGAAGAAATAGACTACCTGAACAGTGCTATGACCATTATCAAAAGACAAAGTAAAGGCTGGGGATGCACCTCGGTGGTCAAACACAAGTCTAGCATGTGTGAGGCCCTGGGTTCAATCCCCAACACCCTACACTGAAAAAAAAAAAAAAAAGACAAAATTACAGCCAATTTGATTAAATCGTTTAATTGGCTTACATTTGCAATTCATGAATCTGGGCATCATCATCTCTAAAATTGAAAAGAAGTATCTGGATATAAGAGTTAAAACTGTCTTGTTTTGGGATTTTTAGCATCTGTCTCTCTAACTCTTCTGTCTCGATCTCTTGCTCTCTCTCTCTAACACTCTTTCTCTTTCTCTCTCCCCCTGATTTCTTGAAAAAACCAGGTAAACAACTTGATTTTGGTTTGGTGACATGGAAATTTAGCTTGAATGACTCCACTTTAGTTTGATTGGTTGAGGCCTAGTACAAGAGCTCAGTCCAAATAAATGGATTCCTATAAATTTTATTTAACATCATTAAATAGATTGATAGTGGTGCCACACGCCTATAATCCCAGCTACTTGCTACTTAGGAGGCTGAGGCAGGAGGATCATAAGTTAGAGGTCAACCTAAGCAACTTAGCAAGACTCTATCTCAAAATTTTTAAGAAGTAATGTGAGGTAGGGAAGTACCTCAGTGGCAGAGTGCCCCTGGGTTCAATTCCCAGTAACACAAAAAATAAATAGATAAAATGAATCAATTAAAAATACTTCAACCAGGGCTAGAAAGATGTCTCGGCAGTAGTGCTTACCTGGCTTGCTTGAGGACCCAGCTTCGAACCCTAGCACCACATACACAACTAAGTATTAGAGAAAGAAAAACCAGATGAAAAAATAAATAAAATTGACCCTCTTTCTCTCTCTCTCTCTCTCTCTCTCTCTCTCTCTTAAAAAAAATCCAACTATCAGACAGTTTTAAAAATGTTCTAATAACCAATAAATATGAATGTGCAAAATGTATATATTTTCAGTCTCATTAAATGTGGCCACTTTGCCAAAGAATTATTGAAAATGGTAATACTAAGTTCTGGTGGAAGAATGGGTACAATATTTCTGAAAGGAAATTTTACAATATGTATCCATAGTCTCAGAATATTTGTGCCCTTACCTTCAGAAAGTCCTTAATAATTCTACAGAAATAATTATCCATGTGCATAATATACATATCCAAGGAAATTTGATGTAGATTTTTATAATAGCAATAATAGAAGGTGGAATGTGTTAAGATAATGGGACACTATGGTGTTAGCAAAAATAACATCGTAGTAGCATATTTATTAATATGTAAGTATGTTCATAAAGGTTATCAAACCACATGTATAGTAAGTTTCCATTTTCACAAAACATAAATAATTATAATAGTTAACATTTGTTCATCATTTATTATATTCTAGCCACTCTGTTAAATATTTTATATGCATTATAAAATTTAGTCTTTACAACCATTACGTGAGTTAGGCTCTTTTTTTTTTGTTTCTTTCTTTTTAAGATACTCAGGATTTGCCGCTGAGTCATTTTCAGCCCTTTTTATTGTTTTAATTTGAGTCTGGGTCTCACGAAGTTGTTTAGGGCTTTGCTAAAATGCTGAGACTGGTCTCGAACTTACTAGCCTCCCATCTCAGCTTTCCAAGTTGCTGGGATTACAGGTGCCAGCAGAGTTCAGCATTTTAACTCCTTTTTATAGATGAAAAAAAACTGGAGTTCAGAGAAGGAAATAACTGGCCTTGGATTCAGAGTTAATGAACAATGCTTTTTATATGTACTCTTCGAGTGCGAAACAAAGCATACCAAAGTGCTCTCGATGATTACACTTTGGTGGCAAAATTACTGGTGTAATTTCTTCATTTTTGTTCATTTTAGAACTTGCCACAAAGAAGAACATAAAATCATTTTTTAAAATTATAAGTAGTTTTTCAAAATAGCAACCCAAATACAAGTACCTAACTGAAGTAGAAGTCTTGCCCTCCCATATTTTGAATGAGTGAGTTTTAAGAAGTCTCTTAAATGCATCCTTAACACTTGACCATGCCTAGGTTTGAAGATTTGGATGGTCCCTAATTTAAATCTGTTTTAATCTATTTCCTGCCATCTGCACAGTTAATAGGCTCTGGAGAGCTCCCCATATGAAAACGGAGCATGTTTATGCTTTATTTTCATTAACTACTTAGCTAAAACGTGGGACTACAATTATGCTTGAAAACAACCTTTTAATTATTCAGATATCACGACAGCAAGTATAGATGCAAAAATCGACCTTCACATTTCTCTTGAGTCAGCAATGTTCTTCAGATTCTAAGTATCCTTTTAAAAAATAAATCACAAGCTCCGTCTCCAGGAGAAAAGAGAAAAAGTCACTAATGCTGTTTTGTCCCCATGGAACAGGGATGCTTTGTGCTCTGCTAGTTAGCAGCAGCTATTATCGACTGCTATTATCTCATGTCTCTGTGGACATTCAAATCATACAAGCATTTTTATAAAATAATAATTATAATGCTACCTGACTCTGGTGTTAACTCTTCACAGTTTACACAAAAATTTCCTGAACATTTGGCAATAAGAGACGGTTGTTCGATTCAGCTAAATCACATCATAGAGATTGGCAGGCCCATGACCAGAGTCTAAGCAGGCGACATTGCAAGCCCGCCTTCCCGGTGACTGAGCCCTTCAGGTCAGGAATCTCATTCCCAGCTTCGTAGTCCAAGAACATAACCAGGACCAGGAGTCTAGGGTTCAAGGGGTGATGAATTTGAGATGCAGAGCATGCGCTCAGCCTGGTTTTCTATTGGTAAACTATTGAGTTAGCTCTTTTAAGAATCAAAAATGCCAAGAATATGTATTCTTGTGTCCAGATTCTTAGAAATCATTGCAAATGAGTTCTCTGAATAGAAACTATAAATGAGGTCACAGGCCAAGGAACATCTACCTAATCTTTTCTGGATTAGTCTAGTGACAAAAGAGTGAAAAAGCAGATTGGAGTCAGATAAACCTGTGTACAAATCTGTTTTGCACTGACTGCCATTTTCCTTGGGTAAGTAGTATAATCTCTGTGACATCAGCGTCTTCCTTTATAAAAATGGAAATAATGTGCTTAAGCCCATTTGAGGATTTAAATGAGATAGGATTCAAGAACGGATATAGCTCAGCAAACTCAGGAAATCGTTCATTCCACCAGTATTTGTTGAATATCTGTCAGGCATTGGGTCTCTTGGCCATCATTTCACTTCAAGGGAGAACTTGATAGGTTGAAAGCAGAAGAAAACTTCGTTCTACTTCTACTTCCCATTGAAATCTCATTTGTGAGCTTAGTTTAACTAAGCCCTCTTATTGAAATCACGGCTCAATCCCTGTGTTAATTTGCTATGGCTGCTATACCAAACGCCACAAACTCGTGTTCTGTTCTTAAAACAGCAGAAATTTACTGTCTCGCAGTCTGAAATCAAGGTGTTGGAGGCTGAGCTTCCTCTGAAGCAAGGAAGATCTTTCCTTGCCTCTTCCAGTTTCCATGGCCTCAGGCATTCCTTGAGGCCACATCACTCCAGCCTCTGCCTCCATTTCTGCACAGCTGTCTCCCCTCTATATCTCCTGTGTCTTCATGGCATCTCTTCTCTGTATCCAAATTTCCTTTTTCTTTTTCCCCCCACTTTTTTATTGGTGCATTACAGTTATACATACTGATGGGATTTGCTGTTAGACATGCATACGTGCACACAATGCACAATAAAACAATGTATTGGCCAATATCACTCCTCAGCACTTCCCCTCCCAATCTCTCACCTTTGTTGCTTTCCTCTACACATCTCCCTTTGATTTTCATGCATCTATCCCCATATCTTTTCCTTTTTCCTCTGCAGATTCTGCATATGAAAGAAAACCCTTCCCCTTCTGAGTTTGACCTATTTCACTTAACTTAATGGTCTCTCTAGTTCCATCCATTTCCCTGCAAATGACATAATTTCATTGTTTTTTATGGCTGAATAAAACTCCATTGTGTATATACACCACATTTTCTTTATCCATTTATCCATTGATGCATGCCTAGACTGGTTCTGTAGTTTGGCTATTGTGAATTGTGCTGCTGTAAACATGGATATGCATGTGTCACCATAGTATGATGACCTCAATTCTTCAGGGTAAATACCTCGGAGTGGTATAGCTGGGTCTACGGTGTTCCTTGCCTAGTCTTTTGAGGAACCTTCACTGATTTCCATAGTGGTTATACTAGTTTACAATCTCATCAACAATGTAAAAATGTTCCTTTTTCTCCACATCCTTTCCAGCATTTATTATATTTGTCTTCTTGATGACTGCCATTCTGACTGATGTGAAATGAAACCTAAGTACAGTTTTGGTTTTCATTTCCCTAATTGCTAATAATGTTGAACATCTTTTCCATATATTTGTTGGCCATTTTGTTTTCATCTTTTGAGAAGTGTCTGTTTGATTTGTTTGCCAATTTAATTGGGTTATTTGGTTTTGTGTGTCCTTTACATATTCTAGATATTAATCCACTGTCTGAAGGAAGAGTAGCTGGCAAAGATTTTCCCTCATTCTGTAGGTTCTCTCTTCACATTCCTAATTGTTTCCTTTACTGTGCAGAACCTTTTTACAAATATCCTTTTTCTTATAAGGACACCAAAGAGCCTCATCTAAACTTGATTACATCTACAAAGAAGTCATTTTCACAGTTTCCAGAACGTAGGACTTCAGTATATCATTTTGGGGGAGCACAATGCAACCCATCACAGTCCCAGCTTTTCTAGTCACTCTACTGAAGTCTTCTATACATTTTTATTCTCCGGAACATATTGTTCCCAAAGCTAAGATACCCCGCCCTCAATAACAGGACACCTTCAATATTCAAAATTGGGCTCTTTGCACCTCCACAAACCAGGAGCACCTTTACGCCTTTTTTCAGTCAGCTTTTTTTTTTTTATAGAGAAGGACAGTGAGAGATAGAGAGAGAGAATCAACTTTTATTGAGTTTTTCACATGGCTTTCGTTGCTCTGACACTTAGCTGTGTACGTGGGTGCTGGGGTTTGAACCCGTGTACTTGTGCATGACAGGCAAGCACCGTAACCACTGAGCCACCGCTCCAGCCCCTTCAGTCAGCTTTTTTGATGCTGTGCCTAAAGGACTTGACCAGAGCAAGTTTCAGGAGGAAAAGCTTATTTAGGGGCTCATATTTTCAGAGGTCTCAATTCATGGAAGCCTGGGTCAAGGTGAGGCTGTATATCATGGCCGCAGGCCTGGCTCCAGGGAATAGAAAGCTTAAGGCGTCACGTCGGGAAACACAGCAGAGACAGAAACTCCATGCCAGAATATATACCCCAAAGGCACCCACCTCCACCAGTCAGCCCCTACCAGCTTATAGTTGCTAGCTAATCGCTTTAAGGGCATTAACCCACTGATTGGTTTAAGGTTTTTATAACCCAATCATTTCACCTCAGCCTTCCCTCATTGTCACACATGAGCTTTTGGGGGACACCTCACATAACAGACCTGATCCTCTGTAGTGGGAAAGCTGTCTAGTGAACCTTCTCCTGATTCTGTTCTCCAGGGTAGGACCTGGAGCAGTGAGGGGTAGGTCAAGAGGTCCAGCCTTGCATGACCTGGCCTTAGTGGTAATTTAACAAAAGCATATTCTCCTCATGTTTTGCTTTGTGGTCTCCCAGAAATTTCTGCTGGGAATATGCAAGTGCAGTTGCAATAAGAACATAACCAGTTTTCAGTCTTCCAGAAAGTTCTCTTGGGTGGAATTTAAGATAGCTCCATCGTGTCTTCATCCTTGGTAGTGATCCAAATCCAGTCTATGAGAAACACATCCAGGACTTTCTTTTCTTGGAAATGCTATCCCCTTATATTTAACTCTTTTATAAAAGTTATGAGTAAAGTGTTGAAAATCATATGTGTGTGTGTGTGTGTGTGTGTGTGTACATTATAGACTTTTAAGTATTTTTGAATATCAAACACCTATTGGTATTTTTTCTTTTTTCTTTCATTCTTTTGGAACTGCAGCCAAAACTGAGAGTCCCATTTTAGCATGCCATTGTATTTCCTTCATTCTTGATAGAAAAGAGATTGAGAGCAGGATCAGTGACCTTGTATTTCTAAGCAGAATGAACTTGGTTTGTCTTGGAAAATTAAGTGACAAGAGACAAACAGAAGGGCTCTGTTCTGCTCTTTTCCTCCAACCAAAATATTTGCCGAGCAATGGCATTGATTGATCCTTAATGCCAAGGACAGGTTAACATGCAGAGAGGGATGAGAGGGAAAGAGGATGCATGGATGGAAAGAGTAGAATAGGAATGAGAATATGCGGGTTCTGGTCCTGGTTCTGTTATTAACTAGCTTGTGACCTTGAACTGATGAAAGTTGAATGAGCCAACACACTAAAAGCTCTTTAAAAACTATAAATATTCAAGATGACAATATTCTTGCTCTTAGTAAGAGGCAATGCAGTTTTGTCACTAAATACCCTTATTTCTTCACTTACAAAATCTCTGAGATCCATCCTTTCCTTTCAGTATCCATTGCAATCACCTGGTCTAACCCACTTTACTACAATAGCCTCCTAATTTATCTCTGTTCTTCCCACTTCATCCCCATAAGGAGGGGTTGCACTAGACTCTAAGACCCTCTCCTCTCTGTTGCAATACCCAGATTCTACAAGACAATAAACAGGAAAAGAAAACGTGATCATAACTCCCTCTTCCCTCCCATTCTTAGATTCAGCTTTGATTCAAATAAGGCAGTTAAAGATTAGACAGGTAGATAAATAGGTATGTAGGTGGGTAGGTAGATGAAAATATATAAAATTGAATGAGAAAAAAAAAGCCAATTAAGTGAAGATAGGAATTTTTAGCTACTTCATAGTTTCAGTAACTCTGCATTCCAAAGAGTATTAACTGTTACATGTAAAATAGTGTGTGTATCATTTTATGCTCATGGTATCTAGCTTCCACCCCTACTCCATGTAGCTTGCTTTGAACAATCAGCATATCTTAACTCATAGATATGCCACAGCCTAATTTAGCCTCTCTGTAGCATTTGATGCTGTTAAACACTTTATTTACCTTGTGGTTTCCTTCTGTTGGATTTTCTGACCATATGTTCTTTCCCTGCTCCAGTGAGTTCTTACACTGCCTACTCCGTATCGCTGGTGTTCCTAGGGGTGCAATGCTTGGAAGCCCACCCTTCTCTCCTGACACTCGCTGACTGAATGCATCCCATTATGTGATTCCAGTCAATAGTCACATGCTGGTAACTCCAAATGTCACATCTCTGTCTCAGATTTTACTCCTGAGATGAAAACCCACATAGCCTACAACCTACTCAACACTCAAAATGTGTTTGAACTTACCAAAGGCACCGCCAGCTGAACATAGCCCTGTCTGAGCTCCTTCTCATAACCCTGCTTGCCTTTTCTGTTCTCTGACTCACGAAATAGGAACCCCCAAATGATAAGCCTTATTCCTTCATATTCATTTCCCTCTCTCTCTCTCTCTCTCTCTTTCTGTCCTCCACTTCCTTCCAAACCAACATCTAATTGACCACAAGTCCTGTTTTATTAAATACCTCTTAAATGCACCCCTATCTCTCCGTCTCCACTGCCAACACCCTACTCTGGTCACTATCTTCTCTGTGCAAACTGGTAACACTTCATAACTGATCTCACCACCTTCCAGGTGGAAACAGGTATGCTTTATTTATTCCATCCTCCTCACTTCAGACAGAGTAATCTTTCTAAAAACAAAGGACTAAATAGTGATGTCTCCCTTATCCTTAAAATAAAGTCCAAACCCACTGACCCAGCTTTACAAGGTCCTTTATGAACTAGACCATTCTTGCCTCTGCATCCTCAACTCTGACTTCTCCTACCTTGATAGCTACACTGGCATCATTAAAAATTATCAGTTCCAGAACAGGTTGGGGAATCTTCCTCCTAGCTTCTGCAAGTGCTGTTCTTCCTGGAGAAATGTTCCTTCCTCACCTCATTACCTGGCTAACTTCCGTTCAACCTCAGAGCCTCGGCTGGCTATCAGTGCTTCTAAGGAGACTCCGAACTCCCATGTCTAGGTTGGCTTCTCTCCTCTTTGCGCCCAGAGCACACGGACACCCCTTCTCGCAGCCTTTATTGCATTGCCTGTCTGTACCCAACAAGCTGCACACGCCTGCAGCAGATCAGCCTCTCTCCGTTGCTACACTGTGGTGACTAGATCATTGCCTACCACGTGGAAAGCTTGTCAGTAATGTTTGCTGAGCAAGTGAATTAAGCTTAAAAAACTCCCCTTCAAACTTCATGAATTTCCTCAATCGAAGGACTATATGAAAAAAATCCATTTTATAAAGACATTGGAAAAACATTACTTTCTTGCACATGCAAGTATTTCTTTTTTAAAATGTTGTGTTTGGCTTTTCATAATGTGTACCTAATTACACGATAGCTCTGGGGACCAATCCAGTTACAGCAGATCTTACTGGCACAGTCAAATACATGAAAACAGAGGAATGCCAGTCCGTCCATAGTCCCCTCTGCTCCATTTGTCAAGTTCTGTAGGAAAGAGAGCCCAGATGATGGGTTTTCTTCTGGGCCAGTGGAGCCTCTGGTCTGGCATTTTATTGGGCCTCTCTTTTTCTGTGTTTTGATACTGGGAATTGGGCAGCTGCTGCCAAGAAGCACGATCCCATGCCTAGTATCCTTGGCAGAGAAAATATTTCTCTAATCCTGTCCAAATTAATCTGCACAGGCCAATAAATCAATACACAGGGAGAATGTATGATGATTGTGGCCATCTGGATTTGTGTTAAAGCATTGGTGGGTACAACAGGAACTCCTAGCTCCACGGGATCCATCCTCAGCATGAGCACCTTCACCCTCCTACATGATGCCTGCACCACCACATCCAGGGCTGGAGGCTTCTGGCAGCTTTTCAAAATCCTGGCCTTGCTGTTGAGTCTGCCTGTTGGATTCCAGCATCAGAGAAAGCAGTCCAAACCACCTTCCTACCCAATAACCTCATTACAAACTGGATCTAGCTTCTGTCTTCACGTCTGGTCAACCATCGTGACCACCAGGTGGTCATAAAGAAAAAGAAAGGAATTAGAATGTCAGCACAAAATGGTCAATACAATATGATGGATTTTTTTATTGAACTTTTCTTGCCAAAATGACAGAATCATTTTTATTTTCTTTAAGTATCCCAAAAGGATGAGGGATTGGTGGAGAATATTTGCAAGGAGTGAAAGGTAGTATCTACAAGGGCATTCTTTATCATCAAGGACAATGCTGCAAAAGAAGCTCCTTCTGAAGTAATCCCTCTAGCGGCCTTTTCAAAGGAGAAGGGAAGAGGAAGGTGCCAGTTTATCCCCAGACATCCTAAGGTTGCTTTGGCTGTAACTTTAAGTGCTGCCCTTGGGTGGCCACTCTATGTTCTAAGCCAAAACCTTCATCTCAATCACCCTGCTCACCACAGCCCTATCATATGAGTGTGTATCTCATTTTAAGGTGGAGACTAGGACATAGAGACATTCAGCAACGGGTTCAAGGTCACACCAATATGAAGTGCCACACCTGGTATTCGAACCTGGTCTCACTCTCCAACTCCTGCTCCTAATACTAGACAGTGTTTGAATGCTATTAACTTTACAGCCCCTTACCAACCATAGAACTTAAATCTTGTTGGTTACCAGAAAATAATTCCCTTATAAGATATTCTCTCTCATTTGTTATTTAAAAAAATAAAAACAACAAAAAAGGAAATCAAAATGTTGGGGAGGAAAGATCAGGGACTACTCAGCTACCTCACTCCCGTTAGAGATGACCCGCTTTTATCTCTCCATGTTTCTTCCAGTCTTTGTCCATTCCATATACATAATTATATGTCATTTCAAAAGTCATTTTAAAGAACTGGTTAGTATTGAAAAGACAAATATATCAAATGAATTTTCTTCTTCTCAAAAGACACAAAGATTTATTTTAATTTTTCCTTTCACATTCTGGGTTTCATTCCTCTTTCTGGAACAATAACAACAATAAAATGTTGACGAATTCTGATTCACACAGCAGATGTGAAGATGAGAAAACCTGCTGGTTAATTGGAGATGAGTTTCGCTGGGAACAATCACATAAAGACAAACCATGTGTGATAAACTCCTACCGCTGATAGCTGGTCTCAGGATACACCAAAAAAATTATCCCACCAAAGATCTCTGTTTTTGTGGAACTTTAGATCTTCATACCCTGGGTCTCTATTTCAGTATTTGCCAAGCTGTGCTCTAGAAAACCCTAAACACACACACACACACACACCAAGATAAAATACATTCAGGACTATTGCTTACCTCCCCCTCTTGGAGATTTAACATACACGTTAGTATGTGAAGACGTGAAGGCCCTGGCAGTTTACACAGAAAGAGACCTATTTACTTCTGTTCAGAAGTTGCAAACTCAGTTACCCACAGAGCCAGCCAGGTAGATAAGGACCGGGTAGTGACTGAGGAAGTGGGACCACATGTATCTCCTGAAGGTCTCTGCTTTTGAAATGTGAGCATAGCATTAACTGATCTATGTCTGAAGTCTAGGTTTCTATGTGAAATTTTGTATCCAAGATGAGGTGCGGGAAAATACATCTCTTGGCTACTTCTACTAAAGAAGACTAGAGGCTGGATAGTAACTGAAGCAGTAAAAACAGATTCTTTTTCTGAAAATACTGCAATAGAGTAAAACAGAGCTCAATATAGAATTAAGTTCAGTTCCAAATACTGATAAGCATGGACAAGTGGAGATTTAGAGCCATGGGGCAGGGTGGGAGTCTATGGATGGAAAATTTTTATTCAGTGGAAACATTGGGGATAGGGAAGGGTTTGGGTTAAAAAGACCTGATGGGATTCTTGCTGAAGGAAAGCCAGGAAAATAGACCACCTGGGAGTGGGAAGATAAAGAATTACATCGGATATAGAGGTGAAGAGATACTGGATTCTCTCTAAACTGTCTTAGCATGATCTTTTTTTTTTTTATTGTGAAATTTATTTTTGAAAAACCATACAAGTTTTTAACAGAATAATATAAAATGTGTATAGATTCTGGTTATTAAATTTACCCCCAGGAGTGCCTCCCCAAATACCCACCTTTATCCCTCCCTTTCCCTTCCCACAGTATCTCTAAAAAAGTATTAGGTTATATAACATTACACCTTATCTGGATTTAACACACTTACCATAATCCTTGCTATAACCAGACTCTGCAAAAGACAGACATGGAAGCTCAAGATTGAGACCTGTTGAAAAGAGAGCTCAGGGGACTGGAGCGGTGGCTCATTGGTTAGAGCACTTACCTGGCATTTTAAAGGATCCGAGTTCAAATCCTAGCACCACATACAAAGCTGAGTGTCGGAGAAACAAAGGCCAGATGAAAAACTAAATAAATTTGATTTTCTCTTTTTAAGAGAGAGAGAGGGAAAGAGAGACAGAGAAAGAGCACTAGCTCAGGAGAGCCTTGGTCAAGGAGTCTTTATCATATCTGGCCTGCAGGCCACTAGTCTGCAGCCTCAGATTTGGCCTGAAGAATCTCAGGCTCAGAGAACAATTTGCTCCTAGACTGCTCTTTGGGGGATGCTGCCGCACTTCCTCAGCCTGGTGGCCACTCAAGGAAGCCCAAGGCATATCTCAGCCTAGTCTTCATCCCTACTCCCATCCTCCAACCTAGAACTGTGATATTTGTTCCATTTACTATGACTGTAAGAAATTACTCCAACACTTTTTGCTTAAGGTAACACTTTTTATTTTGCTCAGAACTCTGGAATCTGGATGGATCTCAGAAAAGATTGCTCATCTTTGTTCCCCTGGATGTCAGTGTGACTGGAGGCTGGGGACAATGGGGAGGGGCTGGAGTCACCTGAAGGCAGCTCGCTCATGTGCCACAACATTTGTGTTGGCAGTCTCCTGAGACTATAACTGAGGTCACAGCTGGAACTTGGACATGTGGCCTATCTTTGAGACTTGAGCTTCCTGGCAATATGGCAGCTAGATTCCAAGGCTTAGAATCTCAAGAGAAAGAGGAAAAAGCTGACAGGCACTGTATCACCTTTTAGGAGCTGGCCTCAGAAGTCACACCAGGTTGATTCCACTGTATTCTATTTTTCAACACAGGTGTTCCAAGACAGGACAATAGATTATGCCTCTTAAAGGGGGAATGTGGCAAGATTCTGAAGAGGATAGGTGTCAATCCGTTTTGTGCTGTTATCACAGAATACCACAGGCTGGGTAATTTATTAAAACAAAAGAAATTTTTTTTTAGAGTTCTGGAAAGCTGGGAAGTCCAAGATGAAGGGGCTACATCTGGTGAGGGCCTTTTTGTTGGGTCATAACGTGACAGAAGCTACCACGTGACAAGAAAGCATACACAAAAGAAAGCCAGAGAAGGCCTTTTATGACAAACCACTCTCAGGATAGCTATCCCACTCCTGTGAGAATTTCATCAGTCCATACATGAGGGCAGATCTGCCACAACCTAATCATGTCTTATTAGATACCACCTTCTAATACCTTTGCATTGAGAATTAAGTTTCCAACCCATGAACTTTGACGGACACATTTCAACCATTCTGGTGGGGGATCAGAAATATTGCTATGACCATTTTGGAAGATTTGATCTGCCACAAAAGGAAAGAGTGAATTATTTTGAATTCTGGTGGCTCTGCCACTTACCAATAATAAGGTGACAGCGAATAAATAATTCCATCTCTTTTTGCATCATATTTGCTCACCTTCTCTGAATTATAGCTATCACCATTTTTATCCAATCACTGGGCAATTGGCCTCTTGAGGGTCATATTCATATCTAGGTGTTTTGTTCTAATATTCACCTAATTCAAAGCACATGATATGCATGTAGTTTAGGTTGAGAATGTATGCTTAAGAGTTTGTTGTTTTAACTAGTGGGGAGTTTTCCAGGTTTTTCCACTACTTGTTCACATGGCTAAAGGAAAAGGAATCGTTCTGCAGCTAAGGCACATTGCTGGTACCTCACTGTCCACACACCAGTTTCCTTTTTCACAAAACTTGTCCTCACATGGGATGTGAGACTAGACTTAAACATACCCTCTTTCTAACTCCTCATGCCTATGGTATTGTACTCCTAGTCACCCGCACCTATGTGCCCGAAGAACAACCAGGAGGCCTGCAAGAAATAAACAGCCCCTAAGAAACTGGCTTCACAAAACCCTGCTTCTAAGCCAGCAGGAACCGCATGTGTGTTCTAGAGCACACCAACGCAGTTCTTCTTTGTGAATGCAGATACCACTAGCGTAATCATGTGAAATTCCATTCTGTGAAGGCACGCCTTGGCTAAGGAGTATGCTTTTAAAAGCCTTTCCAAAGGGACTCCTTCTCAATTGGACAACAGGTTTTATTCTTTATTCTTTCAGACTCCGTTGCTGTTGGCCCCCTTGCCAGGTAAGAAGAGAAAGCACAGATTAGGAAACTACCTTGGATTCTGTTAGCAACGGCTCTTGATTTCTTTCCGATATCCTGCTCAAGCCGTGTGTTGAATTCTTTCCAGCCTCCTGTGCTCTTTCCTCCCCTTCCATCATTTCCAATTTTTCTTCCCAGTTTTTGCACCTGTTCTGCTAGTGAAGCGCTTGGTAAGAGCCTCAGGCTGTTTGCCCAGGTACCCACTGGCGACTGCAGTGATGACTGACTCCATTAAACTAAGAAGTTTGTCTATCCAGAGGAAGCTGGAAAATGTATGTGGAGTGCTAGCACCAATATTTTTGTTTTCAACACTTCTGAACCACACTATTTATGCAGTTTGTAAACTATCCTGGGAAATATTCTTTTCCATTTACAAGTAATACAATTACATTAACTTCCTATTCCTTAGTGCTTAGATGTTACAAATTTTTATTTATTTATTTATCTATTTGTACTTATTTTTTGTAGCAGGGATTGAACCTAGTGGCACTGAGCCACATTCCCAGCCCTTTCTATTTTTTCTTTTGAGACAGGGTCTTGCTAGTTGCTTAGGGCCTGGTAAAGTTCCTGAGGCTGACTTTGACCTTGCAATCCTCCAGCTTCGTCTTCCCAAGCCACTGACATTACAGGCATGCACCACCACGCCCATCTAGATGCTACAAATTCAAAGCCCTTCACATGCATTATTTCATTTAATTCACACAACCAGTATTTTTTACATCTTACAGATGTGGAAACTCAGTTGAAGATGTGGATTAAGTTGTCCTATGACAAGGGACATGGGGAAATCCAGCCTGTTCTACCTGAGGCCAAAGCCAGGTGTTCTCCTCTCTGTACAGTTAAGTTTTAGAAAGGGAATGTATGACAGATCCATTTCTTACCTCATAGATATTTTAGTAATTTTGAGTCTTCCTGTTTGACTTAATAAATCAATTTATTAATAACAGTGAAATCAGAGGCATTCTGAGCTTTCAGAATTGATCGGGTCAAGACTCCATTTGATCTGTGAAGCATCTCTATGACTCTCCTGGCATTTGTCATTCTGTTTATGACTTCTAATATTAGGGAACCCCTCCTTCTGAGAAGGAAGGAGCCATACCTACTTTCATACAGTTTTATATTGCATTTAGTAAAAATCTGTCCCCATGGAACTACCATTCATTTATCCTTGTCCTGTTGCCTGCAGAACAAGGCTGAGCCAGCTTAGGCAGCTCTCATCACATCCCTGAGCCTTGCTTTCAATTGCTTCTCTACACATTCACATTCTTCATAAGCAAGACTACTCCTGCCTCTGGTCTCTCTTGCCTGTACAGACTCCAGTTTATCAATGACCCTCACTACATGAGACACCCAACCCTGCACCCAAAGCTCAAACTCATTCTTTTTTTTTTTTTAAGAGAGGGAGATAAAGAATCAATTTTATTTAGTTTTTCATGTGGCTTTTGTTGCTGCGACACTTCCTTGTGTACATGGTGCTGGGGTTTGAACCTGTGTCCCTGGCGAGTTCCCCCGTGCATGCGAGGCAAGCACCAAAACTGCTGAACCACCACTCCAGCCCCAGCTCAAACTAATTCTGACCATTCAAAGTCTATCCTATCCTCCATCAGGATGCTACACATCTGTCAGTACAGCCCCAGCTGGGCTAGGGTCCTTGGGAAGTCACAGGGAATCCTCCTGAACTACTGGACCCCGGAGCAGTGAGTCTAATTGGATCTGCACATAGCTTCATATCAGCAAAAATTATTTGCTATGATAAACACTTGATCTAAATTTCATGAGTTTTTATTCCCTGCCATGTAAAAGACACACTTCCTTTTCTTCTGCATATGCAGAGCTGTGTGGTTTTATTTAGTTTGTTGTTGTTTTAAGTTTGGATCCAGTGGCAGTTAATCGATGGATGCTAAAGAGTCAAAATAAAGCTAGACTTCTCTCTCTCACAGGCAGAATTGGCACATACTCTCACACTGATCAGTTCTTTTACAACAAAGCTCCAGGATCTTTCTAATCAACAATTAGGTTTGATCCCAAAATCAGAAGCATCCCTATTTTAACTCAAGGATGACTTAACTAAATGGCCAAATTGGAATTGATAACGTGCTGCCACCCTTTAGGTTCCCTGGCAGTGTATGTGGTGCTGGCAATTCAGCCCAGGAGCTTGTGCATGCTAGGCAAGTGCACTACCGCTGAGCACCCCAACCCCATTAATCTCATTAATGTTTAGCTTTTGCCCTGATTCATATAGAAATTAAAGGAAAAATATCAAATACACTTTTGGTGCAATGTGTTAAAAATGTAACTTTTAGAGATTTATAAACAAGCTAGAAAGCCCCTTCAAAAAGAGTACATGATCTTGTGCCAAGGTCCCCCCTCCCCTTTATTCTGATTTAAATCAATCTGTGTAGACAAAGAAGCCTGAGCTACGGTCTTCCAACTTTTCAAACAAGGAAAATAAGGTACAGATGGCTTTAAATGATGTACTCAATTCACAGAAATAGGCAGGTTCTAGCACACTTCTCTCTTATTCCACAGAATGTCAGTGCTAAAGGAATTCAGGGGCAAGAAATGGGCTGTATTATGGGGTCACTGAAGAAGACACTATGGAAGAATTAAATTTGAAAAGAATTAAACTTGCCTTATTTTATTTTTATTTTTTTATTTTACCAAATCTTACTTTCTCACCAAAGTAATACTTGCTAGAAATAGAAAGTTTGGGGAAATCTGAAAAGCGCAAGGAGGTGATGGGGTGGATTATCACAATCCCACCCCGTAAGAAGCGCTGTCTGCAGCTCTTTGCAGTCTTTCTCCCCGGCACAGTATTGGAGCTGGGCTGTCATTGCAACCACACTAGTGCTCAAGGAGCGTTTTTAACTCAAGGCCTGTTCCACCTCCTAATAAATTCTTCACAAACGGTCTTAATTGCTATATAAAATTTCATTAAAGAGGCTTTGCCATAATTTTCTTAACCTTACTCCTCTTTTTGATCATTAGGTGGAAGAGAAAAATTTAAATGAAGAGAGGGGAATTGTTTAGAAGAAGAATAGCAAATTAAAAACCAGAGTAGTCACAGCGTGTGTATATAAGCTTTGAGGTTATAAATGATTTGTTTCCTTTATCTTTTTTCCAAGTGGGGTAAAACACTAATAAGAACACCTACTTTTGTTGAGCATCTGCCATATGATTTATGCCACAGATATATATCACACAGTCGTAATAACAATTAATCCAAGTTTCTATCACATCTTCATCTCAAAGGAAAATGAGGCCCAATTTTCTAAAGGGACTTGCAGAATGGAGCAAGAACTTGAACCAAGATCCCTCTGAGAAGAAAGCTGGTCTTCTTGACCACCATACTGCATATCCCGGGTACTACTGCTACCATCAGAAAGCTATTCTTAGAAAGGGAAGTAGATTGTAAACTCGTTCTGATGCAAGCAGATAACGTGTTACATGTCAAGGGTAAAAACCAATCTTCCTAAATCCCAGAACAGCTAAGAAAATCGTCAATAAATAAAATCCCCCTGGCCACGTCTGCAGTGTTTAAAATTCAAATACTTTTCAGGTGTCTAAAATTCATTAAGGGGGCTGTGTTAATTGCAGCTACTTAAATGAAGACTGGATTCTGAGACTAGATGAAAACTGATTATGCTAAAAAGTAGTCTAATTAAATGAGAACTGTGCTGTGCACTCTAATTAGTCGGCAGCAACTTACTTTAAGTGGAAACAGTCAGTCTTGGTGGATGTCATTAGATGAGAGCCTGGCGGCCCCACTCAACTGAGGATCTGTTTTCAACCGCAGTCTTCTACGGCTCTGATTTGAAACTGCAGGAAAGGGGCGATGCACCCTTCTGTGACCCAGGTGCACACATCATGGATCCCCCCCATTCTTTCACTCACAAGACCTGTAATACGCTTTGAATTCAAGGACTATCACTAGGGGAAGTTATCTGCCTTGTAAAGTATGTGGAGCCCTTGGCCTCTTGCATCTCCCAGCAGGGGTTTAGGAAAGCCAGTAAACATTACAAAATTCACTTTGTACATTTTTTTTCATGTCTACTGAAGACAACTTGAATCTGCATATTTGAAAAGCTAAAATGATTCCCTGAAAATTTTCTCCAAGCTCTTCAATATCTAATAATATTCCATTTTCTTGGTGTTAAAGACAATTTATTTCTTCTTGTTATTTTTTTACCTATTGTTTAATTATACAAGCAAAGCATACTTATCATAGAAAACACAAAAAAAGTATAAAGTAGCAGGAAAAACATCATCCTTCATTCCATCTATTCAAAGGCAGATCATTATGGACATAGCACGTTTCCTCCTTTTATCTAACCGCAGTTTTTTTTAATTGGTGCATTATAAGTATATGTAATAAGGGGACTCATTATGCCATATTCATATATGAACATAATGACCCGTACCTTTTGTATATTTGAGATCATTGTGTTTGCACAATTTGGTATGTTGCTAGAAAGATCCATTTAAAAAGAATTTTTTTGTTTTATTCCTCAGCTTAAATACCTAGTGCGCATTCCATGTCCTTTCAGCATCTCAGACAAATTGCCAAGTTACACTGCTGTGAGCCCTCATGGAGAAGAGCCTCTGCCAATAAGAGAAAACTCATTTCTGAATAGGAATGAATGTTCTCCACCAAATGAAAAAGGGGGTCAAGACCCACTACTTATTTAGTAGCTTGGGATTAATCACACTAGATTGACCCTTATTCCCCAAGCACTTGTAACCAGAATAAATAAGGTTATGACTATCATTCAGAGCAACTCTGAAGAAGAGTTTAAGAGAGCCACCACCCAGGAAGACCAGGAGGACTAAAAGAAGATTAATCCAAGTCAGGTTGATGGCACGTGGACAATCACAGAACTAGAGACTTGCAGGTGGTGTTTGAACCTCAGTTCTAGACTCAGGTATCCCAGGAATACACAATTTTTTTGTTTTGTTTTGTTTAATGAAAATAAAGTGGTTTCCCAGCATCTTTCTTACCAACAGTCAGGTAACTTAATCTGAGTCATAAAATCTGGAAGGCTTATTATATAGTGCCAAAAAGCAAGGGCAAAATCTCTACCCTCTTGTCTGTCATGATGACTGCTAACAGTCATCAAACCTAAACTAGTTCTTCAAAATTCAATTTCTGTTTCCCTGTGGGGCAGGGATCAGAGTTAAAGCCAGCCCTGCCAAGGTGACACCCTCAGCCACCCTCTCTAAGGTCAGGCCAGTTTGCCTAGGAGATGCCTAAAAGCTGAACAAGAGTCTTCCGCTAGTTAGCACCCAGCCTGTTCCATCTCTTCCCCAACCCCTCTGTTTTACTCTCTTAGACTCTCTAACACACTCCTTCCTCTCCCTCTAGGCCACCTAAGTACTCTCTTTAGGCTTAATAAAATAGAAGCAGCTCTTGCAGAAAAATTCTACTTCTGTGTAGGGACACACACCTTTCTGGATGTCCAGGAAAACCGTGGCCTGGTTTCCCTTATAGGAGATGTATGAAACAGCTAAAAGGAAACACACCTTCAATTTTGGATTGTGACCTTTTCCTATGCTAGCACTATGCAGTAGGACACACTCACAATGCTGGGAAAAGCGGTCAGCCGCAGCTCCCAGAGAGCCATGCAATCCCAAGGGTAAACAGCTGATTGCAGCATCCCGTGCTATTGAGCTATAATGTGCAATAGGTTAAGTGCATTAAGTCATTTTTTCTTACAGTATCTTCAACTTAGAATAGGTTTATCAGGATGTAATTCTATGACAAGTTAGGACCATCTGTAGTGGATTTTCTAGTCCTTCAAGTGGTAGTTATTTTCCTGCTGGAGAAAATCACAACTGATCCACTTCAACACTTCCCTTTCCAGAAGATCTTCAGACAGTTGTTGGATGTGGCCAATTTAAACACCTTTTTCCTCCTCAGAACTCATTGTGGTCAATGAGGGAAACTGTCTCTCTGGGGATAAACCAGATAATGTAGCATGCTCTTAAATCCATCTCCCCTGGTGTTTCCTGTCTCCTAGTCAGATACAGAGTTTTGGGATAAGATGCAAGCAGAATGGGAAGAAATGGCCCGGAGGAACTGGATATCTGAGAACCAAGAAGCCCAGAACCAAGTTACAGTCTCAGCTAGCGAGAAGGTAAACCCGCTCTGTTCTTGCACGCGCCGAACAGTTTCCTCATGCTCTTCACGTCATGTTGTACAGATTAGTTGATAACTATTTTGTCAAAAATCTAAAAAAGCAAAGACAATTTAACATCAATCTGCCCTAGGAGAAATCACTGACAGATGGAACCCAGTTAATCATCCAATGTGTGGGCTGGGATCAAACGCTCTTATTTCTCTCAGCGTTCAGACCATTTTGCAGCCACCGAGAACCTGGATCCTGACTGCTTGGGCCAGTTACAGAACTAACATTTAGAGTAGGTTGGGGAAGAACTGGGCTAAGCTGACGATGCTTCATCGGCAGCTTTAACCAAGTTGAGGTGCCGTGGCAAGGGCGTGAAGCAGGGGCTGGGGCGGTGTTTCACAGATGGTCATCACACAGCTAGCCAAGCACCTAGGTGGAAAAGATGCTCTTCCCACTACCAGGTTGGGTCCCAAGGGGGTTCCTCGGACATGTTCCCCTATAGTGGCCCCAGCAAGTATACAGTGAACGACCAGCCCAGTTACCCACGAAGTCCCAGTGACTCTAGATTGTATGCTTTAAAAACACTTTGAGGGCTGCAGGGGCTGGGGAACTACTTGAAAGGTAGAAAGAGATGTGGAATTTTCTCGCACAGAAAAAAATGTGTGTGTGTATGTGTGTGTGTGTGTGTCTGTATTGGGGGTTTTGTGATAGAATGAGTCTCTGTAATATTCAGTTCTGAATAGCTTTCATATTTTGCTCAATGCAACAAATATTTATTGAGTATCTACTCTGCAGTAGGTACTGAGGATGGGAGTCTAATTTTAAGGGATCTGTTTCTCTCCTCCCAGTCCTCTCTCTCTCTCTCTCTCTGTCTCTCTCAGTAGACCAGGCAATCATATAGAATCAGAACAAATATCTTATTAAAAAACAACTGTCTTAACCAAAAGAAAGAAAAGCTGAGGTAAGAAGAGAGAACTTTGATGTAGATCATCCAACACGGGCCTACAAGTTGTGTGCCTGAGGCTTGCCTGGGCTCCTCAAGTCCTCCACCTCTGGAACCACGTTTCTACACTAGACCACATGAGCTGGTCATAACTGTGGTTTTCATAAGGGGTTTCGTCTTTCTAAACACCTATGAAAACGGAGGCTTCCACTTGATCTGTTTTTAAGACTTAGTAACATCATAAATGAACTGACTTATTGGCATCTACCAGATGAGAAGGGATTTATGATGATCTATATTAGTGAGATTTCAATAAATAATAATCTCAGATACTTCGGGTAAGCATTTAAGTTGGGAAAAACATTCTCAAAAAAATAAAAAGGCATGCCCACAATCCCAGTGGCTTGGGAGACTGAAAAAGCAGGATCCCAAGTTCAAAACCAGACTCAGTAACTTAGTGAGGACCTGAGTATTTTAGCAAGACCCTGTCTCAAAATAAAAAATAAAAGGGCTGGGGATGTGGCTTAGTGGTTAAGTGCCACTGGGCTCAATCCCTGGTACAAAAAAAATAAAAATTTTTGCTACTCATATACAAAGCTTAGAAATAGTTCAGAGCCTTTACTAATTGATCCCTCTAGGAGTCTATCCTAAGGTAATAAGCAAATGCAGACTGAGTTTGGGCCATAAGGCTTTCACTTAAGCTTTATTTATGATAATAAAAATTTCAAAATAACCTGAAAGTCCATCAGTAAATGTAACATATCCATAAAAATAATTTTAGTATCAGGGAAACAATCACTATATTAAACTGAGTGGCCTAAGCAACAGATGACCTGTATAGTATGAGCCAATTTGTTTAATTTTACACTTAGAAAAATACTAGATGGTTATTTGTATGTTCTGTACTGTTTAAATTTTTGCAGTGAAAAACCCTCCTTCCATCTAAGACGTACATTTTCAATAGGGCACAATAACTACCACTGGTGAAAAAACTTGTTCTGGGTGGAGGCAAAAAAAATCTTAGGTCTTACAATGGTTCATAGCTTTCCAAAGGGCCCCAGTACCCAAATAGATGTACAGTATGTGTACTTAATATTTCAGGGTGTTGGGTGGCAGCACTCAGGAAAAATATGTCTGAAGGGTCAGTATTTTTTTTAAAAAAGGAGAGGGACAGTGAGAGAGAGAGAGAGAATCAATTTTATTTAGTTTTTCATGTGACCTTCATTGCTCCAACACTTTGCTGTGTACATGGTGCTGGGGTTTGAACTTGCATCCTCACTCATGCCAGGCAAGCTCTGCAACCGCTGAGCCACTGCTCCATCCCGAGTCAGTAATTTTTAAATCTTTAGGGGAAGTAACTGAAACAAAAAGAACAAAGGAGATACCAGAAAGAACACAAATTGCTTCACATACCATGGCGTATGCCTGTAATCCCAGCAACTCAGGAGGCTAAGACAGGAGGATTGCCAGTTTGAGGCTAGCCTCAGCAACTTAGTGAAGCCCTAAGCAATTTAGCAAGATCCCATCTGAAAATTAAAAACAAAAAGGACTGGGGATGTAGCTCAGTGGTTAAGTGCTTCTGGGTTCAGTCCCTAGGAATAAAAACACACACACGCACACAATTTGCACAATATTATGAGTAACTGTTTCTTTTTTTGTATTTGGTCTTATCTAAAATTTATACAGTGAACATGTACTACATTCATAATAAAGAAAATGTTTTAATTTAAATTGAATAAATTAATCAAAATAAGTAAGTTAAAATTTAAAGAGGTCTTGCTAAATGTAAGAATGAAGAAAGAAGTGGATGACTTGCGTAATGGCCCTTCTATGTGTCGTAGGGATATTATTTTCACACCGAAAACCCTTTCAAGGACTGGCCTGGAGCATTTGAAGAAGGCTTAAAAAGGCTGAAGGAAGGGGACCTCCCAGTCACCATCCTGTTCATGGAGGCAGCGATTCTTCAGGACCCTGGAGATGCAGAGGTACGGTTCCTTCGCCTTCTTGTCAGACTCAGAAAGTGGCTTTGTGTGCTAAGGAAGGACAGAATGGCACAATGCTCTGCTGGAGCATTTTCACTAAGTAGAAGTTCACAAAGGAGCGCTGGGTGTGGTGACCCCACCTATAATCCCAGGGGCTAGGAGAGGAGGATCACAAGTTCAAAGCCAGCCTTAGCAAGGCCCTAAGCAACTTAGCGAGAACCTGCCTCAAATTTAAAAAAAAATACAGGCTGAGGATGTGACTCAGCAGTAAAAGTTCACGAAGGGGTTAACCTGGCTTAGTATGATATTTGTGACTATATTGATATTTAGAACAATAAATAGGCACCTGTTTCTAATCCGCAGCATCAACGGTGCTCAAAGATAAAGGTTGGGAACAGAAAATGAAAAATTTTAAACTGACAACCTGAAACACACAGAAATCTTCAGAGGTCAATGTGTAGTTTTGTCTGGGTCTCAAGTCACACCAGGCATCACCCTTCACTAACTCACTCGATGTTTATTGTGCACACACTATACCCTCAAAATTGTACTCGGTCCAGGCTTGAAATATTGAAGAACTCAGAGAACGTCAGCTGAAAAGACACCTTGGTGGTCTATCTGGGGAGAGTCTAATGAACCAGTGCAAGGAATACAGAGTCAAAGTATGCCCAGGAGGCTAGGAGAGCAGAGGCCAGGGATCCCAACACAGCCTCCTGGTACAAGTGAATCCAAGGTTGAGTTTTGAAAGAGAGAGAATTAAAGACAACAGGGAAATCAAGTGTCGTTCAGAAGGAATTGTTGGTGGGAAGAGGAGGGGCTTGAAACATTGTGTGGGGCGGAAGAGGGGAGGCGGGTATGGTAGAGGGGAGGCCAGAAGAGACAACTGCATCTGAAAGTCATGGGAAACCTGTAGAGAATGACCCATTAGGAGCATTCAATCTGAGAGCATATGAGAAAATCCCTTTCTCTGGGATGAGAGCGGTGAATGGAGACAGACACTGGGAGACCACCAAAGAGCTTCCACAGTCCCATCTCAGTCCATCAAGTTCCCAGATCCGTGAAGGCTTGTAAAATGTTAGCAGTAATGTAAAAGTCTTCATTTTTAGACTCTGAGTGGTTATTCTGAGAGGAATTTGCAGAGATTTTAGGGATAGATGTATATGATGTTGAAAAGACAACCTAGAATTGTGATTAAGCATCTAGACTCAGCTATTCTAACTGCATAGGTTCAAATCCCTGCTCTACTTGACCTGAGACAAGTCATGAAAGCTCTCTGTTTCAGTCCCTTCATCTGTAAAATGGATTTCACTGGGTGTTCTAAGGATTAAGTTAGTTCATACAAATGAAGTGTTCAATTCAGTGCTGTATTCAGCCTTCGCTCTTACTATCAATAGTGCTTGGTTTGTATACAAAAAACATAAGTAAACTGACTACCAACTAAATGTTTAATGTCTTATTCCTCAAAAGGTTTAACAGTGAAGTGAGATTAACAGACAACTGGGATTCTGACCATACTACAGATACAGTTATTTTTTAAAAGCTATGTGAAATAATATCACCTTAAATTTTTAAATGTTATGTATTTTACAAGATGATTTTGTGTGTACCATATCATTCAACACAGTAATCCTGGGAGGTTAAAAACAAAAGTATACATTGTTACTCCAGATTTATAAAAGAGGACATTAAGGTCCTTGGTACCTAATGGATCCCCAGCAAGGATCCAAGATTTTCATATCTATAGAGATTCAAAGGCTAAGGTAATGACGTTGTAGGCAGTGAAAATAGTACTGTGGCCAAAGCTAGGAAGAAGCCTGCTTGATCGATCTTTTCATAGCAAGTGTTCTAAGATTCAAAGTAGGTGAAGTCAAAATGGAGCCTGCTCTAAGAATATTCTGAGGGTGGGGGAAACAATCAGTATTTTTATGAGTTTCTATGGTATACTCATGTTGTATATCTTGAGTTTTCTAGCTGCGAACTTTAGACTATTTACATTTCTGCATTATTCCCCACCCCTTTTCCTTATAATTATGGAATTTTACATTTCATCTTTTGGTTTTAAGATACCTAATGTCATGGGATCTCAGAAATTCGGAGGCTTCCATAACATTGGTTAATAAGAAAGGATAAATACTGATATAATGACAGAGGATCTTGACCCAGATGTCACAAGACAATTTGAACAAAGAAATGCATGTGACAAATTTTTCCCTTTTATGTGGGTTTCACATCTGAGTCAGGTAGCTCTGCATACAAGAGCTACCGAAGGTGGACAAACCAACAAAAGCACCCGCGTACTCCCTGCTTCCTCTTGCAATGTTAGTGACATCAGTTGTCTTTTGTAGGCCTGGCAGTTCCTTGGGATAACACAGGCAGAGAACGAAAATGAACAAGCAGCGATTGTCGCCCTCCAGAGGTACATGAAGCCAAATGCAGAATCACGGGCCTGGTGGACATTTCTCAATGCACTTTCTCAGTTCCTGATTCGTCTTCTGATCCCTCTTGAAGTACAATGTGAAGAACCTAGTCCTGGGATGCCACATATCACTCACACTTAGCTCCATAAAACAGGAACTTAGATAAAATGGTGTTCCTAAATCACAGTATTTTTGCTATCTGTAGATCAGCTGATGTTCACTTATACCAAAGGATGTCTAAAATCAAAAATCACAGAGTAGATTGATTAAATAAATAGTTCCTTTTAATTTTCTACACTTCCGCAGCATCTTCAGGATAAGTGTACTCAAATAATGAGTATGTGGAGATGGGGATGGGAACAGAGGGTAGGTGTAGCCTCACCCATTCTTTTAGTCAGCCTTTTTGTTGCTGTGACCAAAAGACCTGACGAGCAATTTGAGGAGGAAAAGTTTATGTGGGTGCTCATAGTTTAAAAGGTTTCAGTCCAGACACAACAGGATCCATTACTCAGGACTTGTAGGGTGTGGTGGAGGAAGCAGAGAGAGACTCCACTTGCCAGAAACAAAATATATATACCCCAAAGGCATGGCCCCAATGACCTACTTCCTCCAGCCACACCCCACCAGCCTTCAGTTACCACTCAGTTAATCCCTATTACAGGATTAATGCACTGATTGGGTTAGGGCTCTCATAACCCAGTCATTTCACCTTAAACCTTCTTGCATTGTCTCATACAGGAGCTTTTGGGGGACACCTAATATCTAAACCATAACACCCATTAACTCAATTAGAGTCCCTATTAAACCCTGGAAAAGTGATTTCTACCAAATAGACTCACACTTTCCCTGTCCATTCTTGTAGGTACTTTTCATATAGCAAGGTACTTTTATAGTAGGTACTTTTCATATAGTAAGAGAACACATATACACATGCATGGATAGTCCATATGTTCCATTTGAATGTGTGTATATGTACACTTGTACATAACCTTGTGCATAATGTAAATCCTAGAGCTGTGGAATGTTAGAATGCAAGACTCCTAGATCCAGGGCTTTACCATCCCAGAATCCTAAGCTTCAGGATTCCGTGTATCCAACGGTGTCATGAAGCCTGGGGTGGTGTTCTTTTTGAGAACCATTTTCTATAAAGGAGAGAACTGGGGATCAGGGAAGATCAAGGTCACACAGATAGAATATAGAAGAGGCAGAACTTTAACCCTCCTCTCCCGGCTCCAAATCTGGAACTCTGGGTCAGTGGGTTTTAACCTTGAATATATATGCACAATAGAATGATCTTAAGAAAAAAAAAAGATTCCAAGGAACACCCTGGTTTAATTGGTTGGGACTAGGAAATTTAGTTCTAGAACTTTTACAAGATCCCCAGATATGCACTTCAAAAGTTTGAGAAACCCTTGCTAGAGGACAGAGGAATAGAATAAGGAGGTTCAATCAGTAGCCTGTATCTCCCATAAATACATATTAGTGGTATGGAAACACAGGAATTTCCCTTTCCTTTCCAAAACACTGCACAGTCTTTCATTTCTGAATTCCAAATATAGTTCAAGTCCCATTAGGGGGCAGTGGACAAAGTAATCCTATCCCTTACCTCTCATTAGATTGACCACTAATAATTTACGTGCAGAAGTGAGCCGTACTTCCTTGAGCTGTGAAACCATACTTTACAATTATCAAAACTGACATTCATCAGGATGAGTTCTAACTTTCTTAAAAATACTCTTTGGTCCTGATTTTCATTAGGAGAAATAGGTTGCTTTTCAGGGATTTAAACTTAACAACGCTTTGGAAACATTTCATGGATAAAGGTTTCGAATTTTCTAGAGAACTGTGAGAAAAATCTAAAACCACTTGCTTGTTTTTATCTTCTTCCAGGTGTTTAGAATTGCAGCCCAACAACTTGAAAGCTTTGATGGCTTTGGCTGTGAGTTACACAAACACTGGTCATCAGCAAGATGCCTGTGAATCTCTGAAGAACTGGATTAAGCAAAATCCAAAGTACAAATACCTTGTGAAGAGCAAGAAGGGATCTCCAGGCCTTACTAGGAGGATGTCTAAGTCCCCAGTTGACAGGTATCCTTCTCGTTATAACTGGCAGTAAATGCCCACATACACAATTAATCACCTTAAGGGAAAGGAATGAGCTAACACCTCTACCACCACGCAGTCCAGAATGGCTATTAGGACAGCATTCTGCTAGAAGTGCAGCACTAAATAGAAAGATGGGTGCTGAGATCAGGGCCCTTGTGTTAATCAACTTTCCATCATTGTGACAAAATACCCGAGATAATAAACTTATAAGGAGGAAAGGTTTTTTGTCTCACAGTTTTGCAGCTTTCAGTCCGTGGTTAATCGACTCTATTGCTTTGGGGCCCATAGTGAGGCAGCATATCATGGTGGAAGCACTTGGCAGAAACTGCTCACGTTATGGAGACCAAGAAGCAAAGGAGAGAGAATAAGGAGCCGGGGTCTTAATATTCCCTTCAAGGCACAACCCCAGTGATCCAACTTCCTTCCCCCAGACCCCACCTCCTGCCAACAGTGCCACAGGCTGGTGACCAAGCCTCTATTTAACATATGGGCCTTTGGGGAATACTTATCCAAACCACAGCAACCGTCCTTTGGACACACAATCAATAGGGGCATCATCAGACATTTGCCTGAGTACTGTGCTTTAAAACCATATTTTGGACATATAATTCACCTAAAGTATAAGTGCTGACTGAAATTCCATATTATGTAAAGCCTGAGAACTAGGAACAGGGAAATGGAAGTCTTTTCCTCTAGGAATTTTGTTTCCGTAAGCAATAAATCCTGATATTAAATCCTTTCTCACTGAGGCCCTGGGAAATTTGGCTGAGTTTTCCCCACTGGTATTCCCAGGGTCATGTCATTGTGGAAACCTTACTTAGGACAGTGTGCAGCATGTGTGTGTGTGCACGTGCGTGTGTGTGTGTATGCAGGCTGTGTGCATGTGTTTGCAGTGTGTGTGCACATTGTGTGCATGTGTGCACGTGTGTCTGTTCAGTGTGTGAGTGCATGTGTGTGCGTGCGTGTGTGCATGTGTGTGCATGTGTGTTTGCATGTGTGTGTGTGTGCGTGTGTTGTGTCTCGTGTGTGTGCGAGTGTGAGTGCAGCGTGTGTGCGCCTGTGTGTGCAGCATGTGTATGTGCTTGTGTGTGTGCTTGTGCATGTGTGCGCAGCGTGTCTGTGTGCAGCATGTGTGTGTGCATTTCTGTGTCTGCGTGTGTGCATGTGTGTGCAGTGTGTGTTTGTGCCTGTGTGTGCAGCATGTGTGTGCATGTGTGTGTTTGCGCACACATGTGTGTGTGCTTGTGGGGGGTGTGCTTGTGCGTGTGTGTGCTTGTGTGTGTGCGTGTGCAGCATGTGTGTGCGTGTGCGTTTGCAGCATGTGTGTGTGAGTGTGTGTGTATGCAACCACATATTTTGTGAAAATCAGCTGTACTTTTCAGCATTCAGTATCACAAGTCCTCTCATTAAGCTAAGATATTCCAGAAGAAATTTTCCAGTCTGTAATGGAGAGAGACTTAAAGTAGAGTCAAAAGAGCTTCAGTAATCAAATCATTTATGTCCAGACTATTTGGGGTAAGAATCCAATGTTTTCTTTTGTAGCTCTGTTCTGGAAGGAGTGAAGGAATTGTATCTGGAAGCTGCCCACCAAAATGGAGACATGATTGACCCAGACCTACAGACAGGCCTGGGGGTCTTGTTCCACCTGAGTGGGGAGTTCAACAGAGCAATAGATGCATTTAACGCTGCCTTAACCGTTCGACCGGAGGTAAGAGCACACTCACAGCAGGAAACCAGGATGTCCTCTGTACAAACAAGTTGACAGACTACATTTTATACTTTTGTTCTATACTTAATTTCTCTTCCTCTAATGTTTAAAGTGAGTGGTACTAACAATGGGCTACTATGATTGTTAATATTGAAATATCTAGAAAAGAAACATTAATTGCATGACAATAACTGCTCTAATGAATGGATGTCATTTCATGGAGATGTTTCAGTAATTCGCCTCGCATGGTACCTGTCCCTGAGCACCATGTCACCGTGCCTTGTTCTGGTTGTTAGAGAACTCCGCTTTTTGTCATCAGGACTATTCACTATGGAACCGTCTTGGGGCGACCTTGGCCAATGGAGACCGCAGTGAGGAAGCTGTGGAGGCCTACACGAGAGCACTGGAGATCCAGCCGGGCTTTATCCGGTCCAGATACAACCTGGGAATCAGCTGCATCAACCTGGGCGCCTACAGGTGAAGGATGCGACAGGCGAGGCCACAACCATGCTCGGGCTGAGGTTGAGTAACCTTAGAGGTGGTCTCCGAGTGAAAATATCCCCCTTGGCAGGAGTAGTCCTCTTCCTGCCAGTGAGAGGGAACGTGGAATTTCAGACCCTGGGTTCTATTTAAGCAGGGACCATGCCCAGCACTGGTTTTCAATCTTTAGCTATGATCAGATGGACATTTTTGAGAAAGGCAGATTCCCAGGCCCCTCTGCCGGAGATTCTGATTCAGTCATCCCAGGTTCGGATAAGTCGACACTCTCAAGGGCGTCTCTTTATGAAGCATGAACATTCCAATCCTTCATTTCCCACTTGAGAGAGAAAGAGGAGGGAAAAAACCTCAGGGACATGGCAAGGGGACTTTGGAAGTTCCTAGAACCAGTGTTTGGCAAAGAAAAACCAGGAATCCTGCTTTTCTAAATATAATCAACTAATAATTTTAGTCGGGTGATAAATGGCGGGTTTATAGTTTGAAATACCTTTCTTACTTTTTTACAACTTGGCCTTATCACTCAGCTCTCTATCTTTATCTTTTTCTATTAGCAGGAACCATAAATGACTTTTATTTCTTTGGTTAATGAATATATGGGTGATTTTTTTTCTTCTTTATTTTTCTATTGTTTTCTATTTTCTAAATAAATAGGTATTGCTTTTATAATTGGAAAATAAAAGAACCATATGTTAGCTTTAAATCCCACAAAAAATGGAAACCTTTCATGCTCAGAAAGACAGGGTTTCTTAATCAGACAGGCTTGGGCTCAGATCACAGCTCTGCCATTCACAGGTTTTGTTCTGGTCATATAACTTTGAGCTTTAGTGTCTCCACTTAAGAGAGAGAAGAAGAGAGAGAAACAACAATAACTATCTTGCAAAATTATTGTGCACATGAAGTATAATTGCCTAGCATGGAGCCATGGCTCAGTAACTAGTGGGCATTTACTGTGATTATCATTGCCATCATTGTCCTCAGTATCCTTATTATGATGATTTATTTAGATAAAGTATCAGAGAGCTTCATAATAAGGCTACATTCTTTTGACATCTGACAAATTGCTATTTCCAAACTGTGTTCGTGTATTTTGCCAGTGGCAAATACTGAGGCCTCAGACAATAGTTATTGCATTTATACTAAAAGGACCTTACAAAGAACATTAGCCGCTGGATCACACCATATTTTCTAAGAGGATTTTCCTCAGGTTAAAACCAGGAATAGCTGAGTGGCTCCTGAGCACCTGATTTGTTTTATTTATGGACATGAAATGTGCTGCAGCAGAGGCCCTGCTCATATGAGCTAAAGCAGACACCCAGAGCTGACGCTGGGCCACCTCCCCACAGGGCAGCATCTGAAGACTGGTCATGTCCATTTTGTTTCCATATTTTTTATTGGTGCATTTTAATTGTACATAACGATGGGATTTGTTGTTACATATTCATACGTGCACACAGTATAACGGTAGAATTTGGTCAATATCCCTCCCCAACACTCACCCCTGCCCCTCACCTCCTCCCACCTCCTTGTCCCTTTCCTCTACCGATCTCCCTTTGATTGATCAATTGATTGATTTTACTTTCCAGTTGCTTTTTTTTTTTTAAGAAAGAGGGGACGTGACAAAGAGAGAGAGAAAGAGAGAAGCAGTTTTTTTTATTAGTTGAATATGGACTTACAGTTGAGGGGGAATCATTATCAAACAGTCAAGAACCAAGGCATATTTACACAGTTAGCCAAGGCTGATGCCATGTCATGGTTTCCCACCTTGAGTTCCCTATGGTTCTGTTTGCCCCAAAAGAACTCCTGTGTTAAATGGACTTCTCATGAAGTTCGGAGATCTTCTGAGTTGATATTTTGTTTTTCATGTGACCCCCATGCCCCGGACACTTCGCTAGGCACATGATACTGGGGCCAGAACCTGCATACTCTTCGCATTCCAGGCAAGCGCCACAACCACGGAGCCCTCGCTCCAGCCCCTTACTTTCCAGTTTTTATTGATTGCATGGGAATTATTTAGTATCTTAGAGGTGCAAAATATACTTTTTCTTATCCTGCTTTCTTTCCTCCCCCTTTTCCCTCCCATCCTTCCTCCTCTCTCCCCTTCTCTTTCCTCTACTCTAGTAGACTTTCTTGAGGCTGTCTATTAATTTGTATTTCAGTGATTCTTTATGTAATCTTATCCTTCCCTCCCCCTTTCCCTTATTTTACTCTAGCTTCCATATATGAGACAAAACATTTGATCTTTGAGTTTCTGAGTTTGGCTAATTTTACTTAGCCGAATATCCTCCATTTCCAGCCATTTACCTGCAAATGCCATCATTTCATTCTTTTTAACAGCTGAGTAGAACTCCATTGTGCGTGTATATACCACAATTTCTTAATCCATTCATCTAATGATGGGTGGTCACGTCCATTTCATTCCTGGTTTCATCAGATTCTCCTAACCTGCTTTTCTCCTCCCCCTTTTTATTCACTTTTCTTTCTAGGTATGTTATGTCTATTTCAGGAGACACTTAGTTCTTTAGTTGGGAACAGGAACAGAGGAAGATGTAAATAAACACACATACATATGTAAACACACCACATTCAATTAAAAGGAGCTTTCATAAAACTTTTCAATGAATTTTTCTTCATTGTGACTTTTTAGTGTAGAAAACAATACTTGCAGGGCCGGTAGAATACTTTCTTGGTATTCACTGGTGTGAAATTCAACCAGGCAATTATTAGCCAGCAACCATGACAGATAACCACTGGCAACTCTGTTGAAGTGCAAAGTTTAAATCTGCGAGCAGGAGGAGCAAGTCAATTTTTGGTTGCCAGAATGCCCAGTTAAGTTTGATTTTCACATAAAGGAAAAATAAGTTTTTACTATAAGTATTATCTACATATTGCATGGGATATACTTGTACCAAAATAAATAATAAATTTTTTCATTGTTCATCTGAAATTTTTTTTTAAGAGAGACCAGGACAATGAGAGAGAGAGAATCAATTTTATTTTAGTTTTCTATGTGGTCTTTGCTGTTCCGACATTTCATTGCGTACGTGGTGCTGGGGTTCAAACTCACATTCTTGTGCATACCAGGTAGGCGCCCTAACCACTGAGCCACCGCTCCAGCCCCTGAAATTCAAATTTAACTATGCATTCTGTGTTTGTATTTGCTAAGTCTGATAACCCTATTAATTGGCTACTTTGAAACATCTCAACCGAGCTTTGTGGATCTTTATTGTCATACCAACTGTGGGAAATCTTGAGAAGTGATAAGCATTTTTGTGTTTTCTCCTGAGACGGGAAAATGCAAACCTTAAATAAATTCTGAAAAGAAGTTTAACTTGAGGGAGATGTACATGCCTAGGAAATAACAATTATCATTAGAGATACAGTTCCAATGAAAGCAGGAGTGTTTGTGGATCCTTCCATACTTACAAAAGACCTCTCCCTCCTCTGTGAGTGTTAGAGGCAAGCCGTATCCTAGTACAATGGAAATAAAGGGGACTGTTGAGATGAAACTTTGGTATAGCTTAGAATGCTACACCTTAGTCAGTAGGAGCTCCAGAGTACTCAGCCCAACGAATCTTAGCCTGTAAAAAACGAGGACCCTTTCAATGAAAACAGAAGCCATCCCCCTTGAAAGTAGTATATTTAGTCTTAGTAGAATGAAGGAAAGTTACTATAAAGTGAGTAATGCTTTTAAATGACCGGGCTTTTGTTAAAGGTGACAATATCCACAGACAATTTGAATTATTCACACATAAATGTGCAGATACTTGAAAACTATTCATACAAATGCACATGCAATCTTCTGAGTCCCCCAAAAGGACTCTGAGCGTACAAGCTGAGGCACAGGTTTAGACTATCTTTATGAAAACACCTGGTGTGGCTTGATGAGGTTAATAAATTATTCTTCTGTTACTTTCCAAATCTCTCTGAATTGACTGCCACAGATGAGAGACTGGAGCAACTGATAAATGAAGGTTCTGGCATCTTCCTTCCCCTAGGCCCTTACAGGTCTGAGATTGCAAGTGGCAACCGGGAGACATACCAGGAGAGCTGCCACCCTGGGAAGAGGGACCAGAAAGGGCCTCCCTGTGCCCATCCATTTATAGGTGCTTCTATCTTGCTTGTGCACAAGACCCCAGAGGAGAGGTGGTTAGGACACCCACTCCATTCTACAACCCAGGTTGCTGCATACAATGGCCTTTTATTTTCAGGCAAACATAGCAAAGTAATTGAATATATGCCTGGATGGAGTGTGCTGAAATTAGAAATCCTGTCACACTTTCAAGGATTCTTCCCAGATATTCTATAGCTGCCTGGCAGGATTAAGTAAAATCAAGTGTGTGCAACGTTTTTGCAAAGAGTAAAACAAGTACAAATTAAAGTGGCATGATTATTCTTATCAAGAGACACACAACACAAGGGTGGAGTGACAGAGGGTTTCTGCAGAGGGCAGAACATCAGACAGACCTGGTGCCCTGCACAGTCCTGGACTGGGTGGCATCCAGCTCAGCTGTTCTCAACTTCCTGTTCTCAGGTCCCTTTATGATTTTAATTATTACTGAGAATCACAAAGGGCTTTTGTTTATGCAGTTATATATCTATCTGCAATTACCATTTTAGGAATTACACTGAGAAGGTTTTTAAAGATTCATTTAAAAATAACAAATTTCCAGGCACGGTGGCTCAGCCTGTAATCCCAGCAACTCGGAGGGCTGAGATAGGAGGATTGCAAGTTCAAAGCTAGCCTCAGCAACTTAGCAAGACCCTGAGCAACTTAGCAAGACCCTGACTCAAAGTAAAATCAGAAAAAGGGCTGGAGATGCAGCTCAGGGGTTACATGCCCCTGGGTTCAATCCCTGGTACTAAAAAAAATTAATTAATTAATTAAAAAATAACTCTTGTCAAAAAAAACAAGTCATCATATGTTAACATAAGTAACATTTCACAAAACAAAACAATGGTTAGAGGGAAGACTGGCATTGTTTGACATTTTGGCAAATTTCTTTAATAACTTGCTTACTAGAAGACAGACTCATACTTCTGCATTCTGTTGGGACAACTATCTCATGTTGTCTCTGGAGAATTCCACCTGTATGCATTTGAGGAAACAGAAGTTAAAATGTCAAGTAATATCTTTATTTATTTATTTGTTTTTAAAACTTTTTGTAGTGCTTTATCCCTGAGCTACATCCCAAGCCCTTTTTTATTTTTTATTTTGAGACAGGGTCTCACTAAGTTGTTTAGGGCCTCTCTAAGTTGCTGAGGTTGTTCTTGAACTTGAGATTTTCCTACCTCAGCCTCCCAAATCACTGGGATTACAGGCATGTGCCACAGTGCCCGGGACATCTGAGTTTTATTAAGAAAATAATTTTTACCTCCCTGAGCCTCTAGGCTCCCGATTCCATACTCTGAGAGCTTTCACGTTCATTGATTCAACTGCCGCCCATGACTAAGTTCTAAAATGACTTTTATTATCCTGATCACACACTAAGAAAAATTGAACCTCTAAGAAAATAAGAAATTTGCTTAGGGCTAAATAACTAGGACACAAGCCCAGGTGCTCTGCTAATCAAGTCAAAGTACATTTCGCATTTCTATCACAAATAGAAAAAAATGGACCACTTTCTTTCTGAGTAAGGCCATATTTTTCCTCTTGAAATCCAGTTATATAAATCCCATCTACAAATGGGTTAAATCTTCAAATCATTCCTGAAGTAGGAGGAAATCAAATTCATTAACCAGTTAGAAATGGTTTTTGCTATTCTTTCATTCCCAAGTGGACTTTGTAAAATAAAATTTGTTTTTCTTTTTTCTTTGTGATTTCACTATATTTAACAATTATCGTTCACGAAATAATAATGAGAGAATCTGATCATCGAAAACACCATAGAGAGTTGATTTATTATTTTACACTAAAATAATGTTATGTTTTGTTTTTTAAGTTTGCTAACTCTGAAATCTGTTCCATTTTAAAATGTCTGTTTTTCTGCCTTCTTAGAGAAGCGGTCAGCAATTTTCTTACTGCCCTCAGTTTGCAAAGAAAGAGCAGGAATCAACAGCAAGTTCCTCATCCTGCCATCTCTGGGAATATCTGGGCTGCCCTCAGAATCGCACTGTCTCTGATGGACCAGCCAGAGCTCTTCCAGGCAGCTAATCTCGGCGACCTGGATGTCCTCTTAAGAGCTTTCAACCTGGATCCTTGAAGGAAACGGGAAAAAATAATAATAAAGAATAATAATCTCTCATCTGTGTTATTATACTGAGAAACGAAAAACTATTTTATTATGAATTTTCAAAAGGATAAATCAGATATTCAAAAGGCCGTGGTCACATAACCCAAGGGAATTAATGCCTACAGACAATGCCCAGTCTCTGTTCAGATCCAGAAGCACAAAATGCTGTACATAGAGTCAAGGTCAGGTTCCAAAGAAGAACTGAGAGACTCCAGACAAAGCAAACTAAAGTAACTTCGTGAACTCTTCACATGTTGCAGAACATGTTCGGTGGGTTTTTTGGTCCCCAGTTGCAGCTGCTGGCACATCTGAGGAAGTTATTCACAGCACCCATGAAGAAAGCACTGCCTGGGATCAGGGAGTTCTGATTGTTTTTAAACCGTCTCCTGAAACTCCCCCTTTTGCAAGACTGAACATAGTTTGGGCCATTGGTGCATGCACATATATTAACTCAACTAAAGACAGGCATTGCTTAAACCTGTTCCAGTTTTAACTTTTACTGTAGCCCTTTCTTTCCAGAGATGGAGCTTTGCTGGCAAAAGCAGTTTTTGCACTAGAAATTTTTGCTGTTCCCAATCAAAATTTTTCTGGGATTGTATATTTGCACTTTAATATCTTATTTATGCCTTGCTGGAGTTTTGTTTCGTTGCTCCAATTTTTAACTTGGGGGGGGAAAGATTTGAGAACTAAGACTTGTTAGATCAATGGACCAAATAAATAATTCTTGAAAAATAGTTTTTCATAGTGTAGGGTTTTGAAGGAGTGTTTTTCTTAAAACAGACATAACATAGGGTGTAAATATGCAAACGCAGGTCATATGCACATGCTTTCTGGTACTGTATGAACTTAAGAGACAAGATAGTCTCCTAAAGCATTCTCTACAGGAGAAAGTGTGCTGATTCCGTGATTTCTGTTCAGTTTGCATTCACTTGCCTAAGTGTCATATTTTATTGGCTTTCTAACTGCCCTGCACAACAAAATTCCTTTTAAACTGTTCCTATTTTAATGGAATTTCTTAAAAATGATAATACAAATTTTCCTAAAAATGAAGCATTTCCTTAGTTCCATAATGATCTGCACTGTTCACCTTCTTGCATTGTGATAGAAGATCAACAGTTTTAACTGAACCTCACTGAATGTCGGTGATTTAGTATGAAAGATGCATGCCCCCTTGGCTCTTGTTTTAAACTTAAATTCAGCAGGAGCCAGGGATTTTCTATTGGCAGTGGTATTTCATTTGATTGGTTATCTTCCACTTAGTTCTTCGGAGTATTTTGTGTGTGGTTGAGGCTTGATCATTATTTTGACACATTTTTTAAATAATTAGGAAAACTGTTTGCAAAATGCTAACCCAAATATTATTTTACCCAGGTCCAGTTCTAGTAAATTGTCCTACTCTTCTTCACCTTGTCTCCTTCCTTCCTCCAGAAATTTCCTGAAAGTAGTCTGATGCCAACTTTTTCTTCGTGGATGATGTTGTTGTTAGTAATAGCTCATTCCGCTCGTGACTACAGCTATCAAAAAGATAGAATTTGGGTCAAAACAGTTTATTTGGAGAATCAGCTTCCGCTGAGGGGAAGTGGGCACACATGCTCAGTGGGCTCTGGGCACAGGTGTGAAGCTTCTCCTTGGAGTCCCTGGGTTGTGAGGACCTCATCATGAAACTGTAAGTCCTTGAGGCCTGTATACATTGCAACCTGTCTTAGCTTACAAAGACAAAGAGGTGAGCGCACTTCAGGGGGGCCAGATTTGGCCATTCCTTGTCAAAGCTCACAGGGGCAGGCTCCAGCTGCATAGGAGGAAGCAGAGGCAGTGAGGCATTCACCTTTGGGGAGAAATGACAGCCCCGCCTTGCTTTTGTTTCTCTACAGTCTGAGCAGCAAAGTATATCTCAACAATTTTTTCAAGAACGGCATTCTTTAGAATTTTAGAAATTAGAAATTTGGCCTGAGAAGGACCCTAGAGGCCAACATGCACCCTATGGCAACCTGCCCAAATATTCCTTCCTGATAGAGCAGCCTCCATTTCCCGCCTGCTCCTGCCTCCTCAGGATCTCTACACACACCCACCAGTCAGTTGACCCGAATCCATGAGAGTCGGTTAGGAGGCTCTGAACAAGGATTCGAAGCAAACTTGACAGCTATCCTGCTTTGGGTGCCATTCTGTACTCTGAGCTGCAACTCAATTTGCGATGCTTATGATCCGCTGCGCACTCTGCCTTGCTCGCAGTACATCCAGGAGGTCAGTAACAACTTCCAGCCTGAAAGCGGTGCAAATGTGGGGTGCTCTGGCTTTACTTTGATTGTTGCTACATGGGGACAAATTTCAAGGCCAAGTTTTATTTTGTTATTGGAATACAAAGTAACTTCAAAGTCCCAAGGGTTGTTGTAGGGGGGAGTTGAGCATTTTCCATTCCCACCAACATGTAGCAATTTGCAGAGCATGTGGTGGGGATTTGGTGCCGCTATACCTGCACCAGAACCAAAATTTTCAGTAGGCTATTGCCTGTTGGGAAAACCAAAATTACTGCTCAAGAGAAAAAGTTACATCTTTCAAAAATTAAGTAAAAACCATTACTAAAAAGTGTGTGAAAGTTTATGGAACTAAAACATCACCAAAAATTACATTGCAATGTTTTAGAATATCCTTTATTGGATACAGCATATACTTTTTTGGTGTATGCACTTTTTTTTTAAAGATGACTTTTTGGCATCCCATCTTAATGGCAAGAAATTGTCTTTTAATCACTTTTCCCAAATGGAACAACAGGGTTTCCTTGGCTCCCTTCTGGGGCTCTCTGGGAAAACTGTTTCTTTTTTGTTTATCAATGAATAACAGCTAAGACTTGTGGAGGATGGTACTCAACGGTACAGGAACGGCCACTCAATTGCATAGAAGTGACTTTCAGGAGCCAACCTTGCAGGAAATCAGGTGAAAACGCGGAGAGAGCCAGAGATCTCTGTGAGGTTTCAAAAAACAGCCATTTCCAGTAGAACATCTCTGTGCTGCTGCACCTCAACAAGCAGGAGGCAGGGGGACCGGAAGAGGGCCAGCAAAGTGTCCTCTAACTGGGCCAAACTCAGTGACTCTGACTCTACTTTCTCTCAAGAGCACCACCCAGGCTCCTGGAAGAAAGGCCGAGCTTGTCCACCAGGAAACTTTAATAGAGAACTATGAAGTGTGCCTTCTCAGCCAGTCTGGGTTTCCACCAGAAAGGCAAGTGAGTGATACACAACCGGGTACAAGTGTCCAGAACACACTCGCTTTCAGAGCTGTATTCCACTTTCTTTCATCTGTGTTGAATCTTGGGACCATGTTTAAGTTCTTCCATAGATAAAGCTCCCTGGCATATTCTTGTCACACAAATGACACTTGGACACATTTGTTCTAGTCCCCTCTAGGGTTCCCACACTCTTTACCAGACACACATCTGTGAACTCCTTGTACAAATACAGAAAGCAACATGGTCATTTTGTGTCCATTCCTCACTTGTCCCTGAATCAGTTCCACAAAATTGGGCTGTATGTGTTGTCACCGCCGTGGTAGCTGTGACGCTTACACAGTGAAGTGCTTCTGGATGCATTCTAGAAGCAAGGTGTTCTGAAGTTTTAATTTGAATGCCATCTCGAGGTGCCCTCTTACTTTAGAAATTAATACACAGACACACTCATAATTTCAACTTTGTAACCCAATTTCAAATTCATTCCCTGTTCGGATTTTACTATATAGTTTCCCTCTTGTCTCAGTATTTGCAGAATTGGTTGAAATTAAACTGTTTTGAACTAAGAAGCAGATACATATATATTTTTAAAGAGTGTTTGGAGATGAACTCTGGCATAAAGTTTGTAAAAAGGCAATTTTTAAAAAGCAAAACATATAACCTCAGGTACAAAACTATTGCATGCATTAGTACTTACAAATCTGCCTACTCAAATATTAACCAAAGCATGCAAGATACCTTTACTGAATGTAAGTTTATACCATGCATGATTGAGTCTCATAGGTTAGCTTATTTTTCCTTGCTCTTGAACAACAGAACAATTTCACGAATTTCATGTTCCAATTTTTCTTTTTGCTTTTATTTTATCCCTGAGATTATTTTCAAACTATCACACTGAACTTGACAGATACTCACATGTCTGGTTTATGCAATGTTGCAGCTGGTGCCAAACTAAAGCTCTGAGGAATCTAGGTACAGATATCTGAATGCTTCTGTTAGAAGTCAATTGGGGCACAATATATCCAAATTGAAACAAATCCATATGTCTGAAAGCTACTAAACTAAATCATGTCATTAACACAGCACATGAAGGAGTGGGTTCTAAATTCTTTAAAGAGCATTTCAATTGTTTTTTCTAAAAGTTTATTGAAAATCAGGCATGGTGGTGCATGCCTGTAGTCCCGTCAACTCAGGAGGCTGAGGCAGGAGGATCACAAATTCAATGCCAGCCTCAGCAACTTAGCAAGGCCCTAAGCAACTTAGCAAGACCCTGTTTTAAAATAAAAAATAAAAAGGGCTGGGGGATGTGGCTCAGTGGTTAAGTGCCTCTGGGTTCAATCCTTGATGTCAAAATAAAAACTATAAAGTTCAGGAAAATTAGAAAAACTGATGTTTTATGTAAGGCAGGGAGGTTAGAAAAAATGTCAGACAATAAAAATCATCATAAAGCAAAGTGGATGTGTGGCCTTCATTTCCATAAATGTCACATAGAGATGACAAAATGTCACATAGGGTATGTGGGGCATCGCAGCCTTGTTCTGACATGGCCCTATTTGTATAGTAGGTGAGCTACCTGGGCCCCTCTCCCTGAGAAATGGGATTTGATCAATAGGTCTAAAAGCACTGAAGTCCAGGAGTAAAGTGATGTTTTCACAGTTACTAAGAATCAACTCTGAAATCTCATTCACTGCCCTTTTCTGTGACCCCTATTTAAAAGGAGACCAGAAATAGAATCTCAGTAAGAAAATGGGGTTTTATGTTAGTAACAGCTTCACCTCCCATAAGTATAGGCTCAAAGAGTTAATTCCCCACACACAGAGCAAAGATGTGCATTGGTGAAGAGCGAATCAAATAGTAAGTTGAAGCTTAACAACCTATCACATGGTGTTTTGCATTGTATGAAGTTTCCACTACCTACAACCTCTGCAGAAATCCAAAATAACACACTCCGGAAACAAGAGTCCCTATTTCACAACTCTTTTCTCAGGACTTTCTCTACAAGGGAAAACCAACTTGCCATGTAGCAGAGTGTCACTCAGTGGAACACTTCTAGAAAACCTGCCCTGAAAACAATTTTGATTAAAAAAAAAAAAAAAAGTGAAGCAAGTCCTTTGCTTAATGATAAAATGTGCATAGTTTGGTTTTTGTTTTGGTTTTTCTTCAAATTTCTTGGCAAGGGAAGAGATGTGATACAAAGAGGACTAAGAGGCATACACACCCCATTAGGTAATTTTCACATCTGGCATTTTCACTGAGATATATAATATTTTGCATGGATATCATAAAAGAATTGTGCCATATGAGAAATGTGCTCATGATTGACTCCGTTACCAGTAGCAAGGAAATATAGCAAACCTAAATTTTTACCAACTTCCTTTAGTTTTCTGCATATCTCATCTAACTCAAACCCTCCTCCATTTTCATTGCCCAAATTTGTTTACATTGGTTGAAAAACAAAAGCTGATTAATTTAATAAACTTTTTACAAACTATAACAGGCATTTATTAACTATTTAGAAAAGACATTTCTATATATTTTGTATATCTATGAATATTGCATATCTAGTCTAATGGGAAAATGTTTTAGACAAATTCTGTGCGGCTTCCTCATCATGCTCAATATTGTTAAAATCTTAAAATTTCATTTTCAAGCTGAAATAGATGACACAGAAAAAAACCTTTAAATGTTTACATTCAGTTTCTAAATTAATAACCCAAATTAAGTGATCTATAGTAAATTAATGACAAGGGGGGATTTAAAAGTTACTGGCATACTATGTGATGTTGTATCTGTGATTTAGTGAAATAATATGTACCATAGCACAACTCTGTTGGGTATGAAGTCTTCATCTTAGTCTTTCTCTGCATTGCTTTTTGAAATAAAATTACTACTATAAAAATAACCTCTTATCATACTGATGTGTTTAATTTACTCAGATGGCTTAAAATTTGCAAAGTACCAAAAGATTAGGTAGTATTTTTGTACTATTATTGGAAGCATGCCTTCCCTTTTTCACATTATTAAATTGTATTTATATTTGTGCAGTTTTAAACTATGTTTTCAAATAAACTTTGTCTGTGGCTTCAAGGTCTTTTCAGAAATCTTTCAAAATGGGATATGGGGAGCAGATTTCTTGGAATTGAATAGAGTCCAATTTGAACTGCTGGTTAAAAGGTTCTTTAATTAACTATTGCTGCATATGATCCTACATGAGCTATCTGGAAGTCAGGAATGCATTTTTACATTTGCAACAAAACTTTAAAACCTTCCTCCTTTGTTAATTTTTTAAGATTAAAATATTATTTAACCTAAAAGTGACATTTGTGACCTTTTTAGAATAAAAGTATTAAAATATACTTCACTTTAGGGTCTTTCTTGGGGGAGGTCAGTCAGTCAATAACTATCTGATCACAGGCTCTATGTAGGAACTATTCTGGGTGTGGGACACAGTGGTAAAGGGATAAAATCAAATTTTCCCTTAAAGGACATAGATTTCTATGAGAACTGCAAATACTTTAACAATAAGAATGCGTGTGCTGCATCCTGGTAGAAAGGGCAAAAGAGGTACATGAGGGTGATCAGAAGCTCCCTCATCTGTATTTTTTTGGTATTAGGGATTGAACCCAGGGTGCTTGCTTATCCAGAGTCACATCCCCAGCCTATTTTTTTTTTTTTTATTTTGAAACAGGATCTCACTAAGTCGCTTAGGGCCTCAAGAAGTTTTTGAGGCTGGCTTTGAACTTGCAATCCTCCTGCCTCAGCCTCCTGAGATTATAGGCATGTGAGAAAAATTTTTCTTTCGGTGACATTGGGCTGAGATTTGAACCAGGAGACAGTCAAAGGGAGTTGCAGACAACATTCCTGGCAGATCCAATAGCTGGTGTGAGAGGCTGTGGCAGGAATGAGCACAGTGTGTAGTCAAGATGAAAGAGGCGAGGGTGGCGAGAGATGTGAGCAGGGAGACCTTGAGGGGTACCTGGTGGATGTGAGATGGGGCAGAGTGGGAGGGGATTTCCAGAGCATGGTAACGGGCAGACTTGCCCCCAGGAGAGGAGGAATGGCATTCAGACTGAAGTTTCTGTGGCCAGGATGTTTATAAGGCTCTTGATTGGCCAGGTTGGTGATGGAGGAGCTCTGGACTCTGATGAAGACCATGGTAGGGGGAGGGACTGGAACACCCACTTCTCACTCTTCACTGTACCCTCTTCTGATCTCAGGTAGCAGTTAACTGGTGGCATTCCATCTTTTCCTCTAGTAAATCGGGTTGTACATTTTCCTTCCTGCCTCCCTATTGTGCTATATAAAGCACAATCACTATATCTAGTAACAAATTGAAGCCTTTCTCCCACCCCTAGGATAGCTCAAGCCTTTTTATGTCTCTGACCTCCACTTTTTAAATGTGAACTATATTAATTTCTCTCCATGTGTATATAAGAAGCAATCCAAGGATTGAAGAGTTCTTTGTAATTCTTTACAAGGTTCCTTAAAGCAATAACACACTAGGGATCACAAAAACTTAGAAAAGTTTCTTACTTACATCCCAAAATAAACAATGCTTCCTGGTCTTTAATTCTTTCTTTCTTTCTTTTGCAGTGCTGGGAATCAAATCCAGTTCCTCCCCATAGCACCTGTATCAGAATTTTGGAAACTGATGACTAATTCTAGTATTTTTCCTATAGAACTAAACTACTGATTCTTGATGGGTCCATACTGCAGCTCACTTTCCCAAGGAGAGATGGGTGGAGACCAGCCTTCTTGCTCAAGTCCTTGGAAAGGGAAGCTGAAAGGAAGCTAATATTTACTAAAACCTACCACACGCCGGAGTCCTGGACTAGATGTCTCTACTCTGCCATTTAACCTCAATAGGAACCCATGTCCCATGCCTTTCCCTAATAATTTTATCCAGTTCATGGTTACTATTACTATAAATAATGAAGACAAAAACTGTTCAAAAAATATTTTTAAAACATCTCCCAGATTAAAAGCTGACTAAAGGTGACATCTAATAGTAAAAACTATTAGGAAAATGTAGATTTGAGAGAAATATCTAAGATAATAGCTAACATTGCTCATGGTAAAGTTTGCTATTGATTAAAAATTGATAAAAGAAAAAAGTTTTCTTGACAAAACTTAGATGGGCAAATTCCCACCTGGCAAAGCTGGACCCCATGAAACTGAAGGCTGCAAAAAAAATAAAAAGAAAGAAAAATTCACAATAGCAAAAGTTATAATAGTGAAAATATGACAAGGGCCCCATACTAAAACTGAGTTTGACTATCCTCACAGAATTTTCAAAATTGATACAATGAAACTCATTTCATTAAAACAGAAAAATGTAAAAGCTTAAAAATAGTTCAGCTGAAAAACTATTTCACACCTTCTCCTCTAGTCAAATCTAAAAACTTCCCCAACCCCTCTCAGCTGATGATCTCACTTCTTACTTCCTTTTTTTAATTTTGTTTTATTTTCTGGTACCATTTAACCCAAGGGAGCTTTATCACTGAGCCACATCCCCAGCCCTTTTTTACTCTTTTTATTTGAGACAGGGTCTTGCTAAGTTGCTTAGGGCCTCACTAAGTTGTTGAGGCTGGCTTTGAACTTGTGATCCTCCTGCCTCAGCCTCCCAAGCCACTGGGTTTACACCGTCCCTGGCCTTACTTCCTAATTCACTGAGAAAATTGGAGCAGGCAGGAGAGGACTCCCACACTCACAGCTCTCTTGGTCTGTGCCAATCAGCTCTCCACTTTGGCACCAGATACCATCCCTCTTGCCTGCTCAAGACCATGGGACCAGCAAATCTTCCATCTCTCTCTTATTATCTTCAATATTTTGTTTTGTTTTCCATTTAACCATCTTATTTATAACACTTAAAAACAAAAACCATGTTTTGAGGCCAGGCAAGCTCTTTGATTAGTCATCATCTGCTTCTTTGCTTCTCTTTGTAGCAAAAATTCTCAAGAGCTGCCTATATTCATCATGTGTAATTCCGCTCCTCTCCTCCCTTCTCTCCTCCACCTTCTCCTTCCACCCTGTTTCCACAGAGGTCATGATGACCTCCAGGTTCTTCAATCTTGCAGTCAATTTTCAGTCCTCATCTTAATAAGTTTTCACAGTTACTGACAGCTGCTCACTCTCAGCTCTGCAAGACTCTACTTCTTCACTTAGCTTTCACTCCAGGCACCATTCTCTTGGTTTTCCTCTGCTTCATCACTTGTTCCTGTCAGTCTCCTCTGCTGGCTGATTTTCTCCCTGATTTCTTATGTAGAAGTAACTCAGGGCTCAGTGTCTTGACCTCTTCTATTTCCTGTCTCCCTCCCTCCACAAGTGATTGCACCCAGTCCCACTGCCTCAACCACCATCTAAACACCAACAACTCCCAACCTGTATCATCAGCCTCGAACTCTCTCCCAACATTCCAAGTTGTGTATCCACCTTCCTACTCAACATCAACCCCGGAGGTCTGGACTCCCACGCATCTTTCTCCACCACTAGCACCCCAACCCTGCCAAGCCTTCCCTCTCTTGGTTGATTGCATCTGCATTCTTCAGTTGCTTGGGACAAAAACTTTGGGGTCAGATATTCTCATTCCCTGATAGCTCATGTCCTATGCATCAGGAAATCCTGCTGGTCTTACCTTCAAATGCACCCAGAATCTAACCACCCTCACCACTCCACCTTCTCACCTTGCCTAAAATGCAGTGACCCCTGCTTCTCCCCTGACCCTTCTACCATAAGTCTAGACAAAGAACTTTAATAAAACTTCAGTCAGAGCAGATTAATGTTCTGATCAAGACCCTATACGTTTCTCATTGCACTTTGTAGTAAAGTCCTCAATGGCCTCCTGGGCCCAGGTAAACTGGCTCCTCTTTGACTCCCTGTCCCAACATTCTCTCCTTCACTCCCTTCTCTGCAGCCATGATGGTCCCTTTGCAGCTCATCTGACATACAAGATGTGCTGACACTAAGGGGCTTCTGCACTGGCTAGTCCCTCTCCTGACTATATTCTTCCCCCAAACATCCACCTGGATGATACCACTATGTTCACATCTTGGTTCAAATGTCACCTATAAATGATGACTTTTCTGGGTACCTTTTTTATGCTGAAATCTACCCTCCAACACTTGCTGTGTTTTTTTTTTTTCTCCATAGCATTCAAGAGCCTTTAACACATTATGTAATCTATTGATTTCTTAAACTGTTATCTGCCTTTCCCTGCTAGAAAACAAACTCACCCAGGGTAAGGACCTTACCTTGTTTGGTTGCACATATATAGATACTTCCTATTTGTTGAATTATGAGCCATGCTACATAGATTAACAAGTCCATGGACTTAGTGGAATAATCTCCAAAAGAACACCTTTGTCATCACTGTTGGTATAATTTTGTATTTATTAAAAAAATTTTAGACTGAGACAAGGGATCAAAAACCTCCATAGACGCTAAATGCTATAGAGATAAACTGGTGCTGTAAAAATGTCCTAAGTCTACAAAATTGACAGATGCTTTACATAAGTCATCTCAGGTATCGTTATGCCTACTGCATAGGTAAGAAGATTGTGTCTCTAGATATTAAAGCTTATGAAAGTCACGCTGGCCTCAAACTTGCAATCTCTCTGCCTGAGCTTCCCCAATCCCTGGGCTTACAGTCATGCACCACCATGCCTGGTGAATAGCTATAATTTTAAACAGCTATTAACCTACCCTATATGGTAGGCCAAATAGTGCCCCCACGCCAGATTCCACATTCTCATTCCCAAGCTTTGTGAATATACTATCCTCCATGGTAAAAAGATGTGATCAAGGATTTTGAGATGGAAAGAGGATTCTGGATTATCTGGGTAGGCCCAATGAATGCCAAGGGTCCTTATAAAAAGGAGCCAAGAGGTTCATTGAGAAGAGATGTGACGGTGGAAGCAGAGGTTGAACTGATGTGAGTGCTTCTGAGAGGCGATGGGCCAGGGAATGCAAACAGCCTGTGGAAGCTGCAAAAGGCAAGAGCGGAGGAAGGGATTCTTCCTGCAGCTTTCCTACTCATACCTTGATGTTTAGTCCCATAGTCATTTTCAGACTTCTATATGAACAAATGCATCATCTTAAGCCACTGAGTTTGTAATAATTTGTCACAGCAGTAATATGAAACTCATACACCCTAGAAATGTGGTATCATAGAAATGCTGAGGTCTCCTGATATAATCGCGCCCATTCTGCTCTCACCCGCCTTATGGAGACCACTACATATTTGAGAGCCAAGAACCTGCAGGTCTCATTACTCCCCTAAGTGACTAAGTCCAGCAGGGGGAGACTAAAAGCCCTCAGATTCCTCCCTCAGCAGCCCCACCCTTCCCGCACGGAGGGAGCAGCACGCCATTGCTGAAGTGCCACTACAGGTGGTGACAAAGCAGCCACTGAGGCTGCCTGAAATCCTACAAGAAATCCTAAAAAGAAACAAAGTCATTGTCTCAAGTATGTTCCCCCGATGGATGAGACCCATCAGCGGCAGAATCCATTTACTTGACATTTTTCAAAAGAAAAGGAACTCAAAGAGCCACAAAGAGACCTCAGATTGTGAGAATAGCTTTTAATTTAAAACGATCGAAGCAATAAATCATCCGTCTCTTTCCATCACAGGCAAATACTCTCCCAAAACATTTGAGATAGTTTAAACAACAACTGTGACCAGTGCTAAATAAAATAAATACCAACTCTTTCAGCAACCAACATCAAAACCTCCTGGACAGGTGGCCACAGGCCACAGGTGCAGCCTCTGCCCAGGCTGAGACAAACAGCACAAAGAGAGCGGCAAGATTTGCACAGCGTTTAACCATGCCCAGCTTGGAACAGACTAATAAACAAGACCTGGGGAGGGAAACCACAAGAGAATGTTGCCTAAAGTGAATCCAATATGCCCAACACCCTAATGTGGCCAACATCCTTGGCACCGAGAAGATGCTAGAAAAATAAGTGCAAAGCCAGCAGCTCCTAGGCAAAGCTGAAAGAAGGCAGTTTGGGACTCACATGCTTTGTGTAAGAGTGTCTGTGTGTAGCAGGAAAAGATCTGCTTTCTGGGAGATGTTCTATGCCTCACAATGCTCCTGATTCCAGCAAAAATATTTGTATCACTTCTATTTGGATGCTCTGCAGAATTCGCTTCCTGCTTGTGGTATCTCGTTGTCTATCTCGCACCATGGACATTTAGAACAGCACTAACAGAATTGCCACATTAGCCATATATCTAATTTACAAATTTTCCACTAGTCACACTAAAAACAGATTAAAAGTTGTGACATTAAATTTAATACTTATTATTTGATCAGCATATTCAACATAATATTTGTAATCAATATAAAGCATCCAGGAAATATTTATATTGTTTTTCTGGTATGAAGACTTTAAGATCTGGTGCAGCATTTTATGTGCACAGCACAATCTCAGTTTGGACAGGCCAAATTCCAGGTGACCATTTGCCCCATGACTATCAACCACCATGCTGAGTAGCATAAATCTACGGCATTTTATGCAATCTCTTTCAGAATGATTCGTTGAGTAGAATATCTCTGTGTAGACAACTGTATACACAAACACAAGAGTACAGAGCCTTCTGTGACCTGGGCTTTCCCACCTAAAGGATAGAATCACATTTTCACCTAATCCCATCCCTTGGTCCTGCCCCTGATCCTGGCCATCTGCCCACAGACAGGCTGGACTATGAGATTCAGCCACAGTGATGCCCGAGTGAGGCAAAAGACATTCTTTCTGGGACAGACACCTTTTTCAGCACCCATTTGGAGATCATGGCAATCTATAACCAAATCAGAATGTTAGAATATTATACAAATGTTATAGATAGAGCTGAAGGTCAGTCTGAGGCCCTTCCAAGAAGGGCAGAAAGAGACTTCTGAGATTTTCTGGTCATTTAAAAGAAAAAATACCCAGAGAGGCCAGAAACTCTGCCTCAGCAGAGGTAGAAGCAGAGTTGGGACACAAACTCATGTCTTCTCTCTGGACTGCAGGTGAGGGTCTGGCTCAGGTAGGGGAGTAACTGATGCAGGAACCCAAAGTGAGCAACAGGGCAGGCACATTCTCTTGTAGGTTTGAGGAAACGGGCTAGGCATTTCAAAAATACCGAAGCAACACTGATGTAAAACGTCATTAAAACATGATTCTTCCCATAGTCTTTTTTTGCATCTTTTTTTGTAAATATACTTTAAAAGCAAAATCCCAATGTGAACCCAATTGGATTTCAGATTAGTTATTTGGGCATTTAGATCAACGGACAAAATAAAATTTGATACATCACATTTTCCAAAGACACATTCATTGGGATTCTACACAACAATATCAAAAAGTATTTACAGGAAGAAAGCGCTGTCTTTCACACAGACACCTACGTACAGTGAGAATTTCACAATTATACCACCATGCCTCGCACAGAGGACTCTAGACAGGCTGATTAGCTGACACAACCCACACGTTATTCCAGTTCTCAGTCACAAATAATCTCGTCTACATCTAAGTGTACATTCTAGACTTTCATTTCAGGGAACCTGCTTATATATATTAAGAGACACATATTAAATACATTTTCCTTAAACAATAAAGAAACTCACTGGTTCCTCCAGATTTTCCCAACTCTAAATCTGAAATAAAGAATATCACATATACAAAACTTTGCCTTGTAGAAATAGCCCTTTGTTTTGTAAGACAGAAAAAAGGCAGCTAGTACACTTTCTTACAATAGGTTGAGGGCATCAAAAGGGCTAAATTGTGTTTTCTACCTAGGGAAATTAAACAATTTATAGCCTATAATCTTAAATATGGATTTTATGCCATTCATTTTGGAAGGTTTTATTACAAAAATTTTAGTTTGTACCAAATACACAAACTATCTTTGTATTTCAATCCAAACTTCCATGTACCCTGCTACAGCCCCCAAAGGCCTTGGCTTTGTAACATTATTGAAAACAAGCCATTTTTGATGCATGTTTAGAGTCATTATTCACAATACTCGGCCCCGAGGGCACTGGATTTTGTAAGGCTGCTTAGTGTAGGGATTTCCATGGAGTCGGGGTTACCTGTGTTGAGAATGGGCCTGCTTCAGGACCTCTGAGTCAACACCAGAAGGTGACGCAGTGGGCACAGTGGAGTAGAGAATTACTGCACCATGAGCTCCCCGCTTCTGCCAGTCCCATAAGGCGGGGAGCAGCTCTACCGGGACCCACCGTGGTACCCACCTTCTATCCTGTGCAGGCCCAAATCTCACACAGTCTCAAAGCATGACTGGCAAGAGTAGGCAGGTGTCCTACACCATTGTGTGGATTAGGAGAGCGAGGCACTGGCAGGATGAGAGACTTGCCCACACCAGCCAGGGGCAGCACCCAGGACCCAGGTCTGCAGGCCACAGGCCTCAAGCTCATATCCCTCACTCACACGGCATAGGTGAGACAGGGCCCCATCACCACCAGAATGCTGGCTGTTCCAAATTCATCACATCCTAATCTAGTGCCTCTGGTTTATTTCCAATTGGTTCTGCCTTTTAGTTTCCTAGCGTTTCTAGAAAGACCTTTTCAAATAAACAAATACATGTTAAGCGGACAGCAATAAATCATTTTCATTCGAATGAATAATCTGAAACTCCAGAGACTCTGGGATTTGGTACAAAGCAGTAGGAAAATTATTCCTCTCTGTATCACCTTTGAAACTCTGATTTAATCCCAGGTTGCACCTAAAATACTTAAATAATCAAAGTGGAAAGGGTAGCCTTTCACAATGTCATATGAAATTTCTTGGTATCTGAAATCCTTCAAGTGCCCGAGGTGACATTGTTGGTCACAGCAGATAAGCAGTGAGGACAAGTGAGGAGGTGACAGACCAAAACAGCAGGAACGAGACTGGCCCCAGAGAAACATGGACATGGAGCAGGCAAAGAGCTCAGAAATGAGAAAATGACAGAGAAATGGGGGGCACTTAACATGATTCCAGGGAGTTGCCATGTGGTGTAAGAAGGGAGTAGCTGTTGTAACAACATAAACACTGTGCCTTTGGGGAACAGCTGCTGAGAAAGAGTTCATCCGCCTTTGGCGCCTGTGGACACGGGCACTAGGCCACCAAATATCACAACCCCAAGTGAATTTTTGACAGCACTTAAAGGGGATAACTCGGCCCTTTTTATTCCTTAAAATCTAAATGGGGAACTAACTCTTCTTTTTAACTGTTCCTGAGTTATAGTTTTGTCAAAATATTTACTTGCCTTTTCCAGATATGCTTAATACCGACTATTTAGGCTTTAAAAACCAACCCATCACAGGTTTTCTAGTGGACTATAAAGGTTGCGCACTTTCGCTCACTCACACGCATTCATACAACCATCATGAATTTTGATATGATTTAAATTAAAAATATCTTTCACTGTGGATGTTCTGTATACAGGAATAGGTCAGAAATTATTGTGCGTAATGAAAAAACTATGCCACAAGTAAAGCCCAGCCCAGTTGCTGATTTTGTATATGAAACAAACGTGGGCTTTTTATTTACTGAAGGTGAGGCCACACCACGGGCCACATTGATTGATTTCTCTGGAGGCCACTATCTCTGACCCCCAAAGCAAAACAGAGGGCTGGGGGCATGTCCCCATTTTTGATGTACTGGTGGGAGATGCCACCAGCAATATGAATAGCGTTGTTTCTATCACCCTCTCCTAAACATTTATAAAAACTATCTACAATAGAGTATCATCACTAATAGAAATTTCTTCCCAGTCCTATTTCAGAAGGTGTCAAATGATCGTGCTCTTTAAATAAACTATAAATACCCCGTGTATTCCTTCATGTCGGCTTGCTCCAAATTTTTTTCTTTTCTTTTCTCTTTTTATTTTTTGGCAAATTAAAAAGGCGCTATGGCTTCTTCTCGCCAATTCGTATGTCCAAGGTTTAGTTTGGTATCCTGCGGTAAAAGTACAGGTAGCCCAGGTCTTTGGGGGGCCTTTCTGAGGCACAAACTCTGTGGTCATTGTAGATCACCCATCTGGAAACAAAAGGCAGAAGCAGTGAATGGATTTACGTCAGTTCCAGGACACTTTGCAAAAGAAGCCAATGGAGCACTATACTCAAATAACCAGGATATTTAAGATAACCCAACTCCAGTTTGTTGTGTAAAAAGGAACAGAATCCTAGTGGAGAATCACCATTGCTTTTTTTTTTTTTTTTTTTTAAAGAAAGAAGGGACAGTGAGAGGAAGAGAGAGAAGCAATTTTTATTTAGTTTTTCATGTGACTTTCATTCCTCTGACACTGTTGTGTACATGGTGCTGGGGTTCAAACTCACGTACTTGCGCATGCAAGGCAAGCGCTGGAACTGCCAAGCCACCTCTCCAGCCCCATCACCATTGCTTTTTGATTCTTAGCTTAATTAAAACAGTTACTAATTCTATCAGGATCTTCTAAACATTTTAGGTCCTTCATGCCATAATTCACTTTGCAGAAATCCATAGATAGAAACAAGGAAAGAATTACACACAACGATGTTCATTTCAGTCACAGGTATAAAATTAGCTCAGAATCAGAGATTAAATATCTATGCAGAACCCCTATGACTACTAAAATTTCTTTTAAGAAAATTTGGTGGAGTGAGAAAATAATCACAGTATAATATGAAGATGTAACATGACTCACAACAGAATATGAAAATCTAACAATTATGTGCTCTGTACATACTTTAAGATTTTAGAAAAGTTGTAAATGCACACATACATTTACATATATGTGGTACGTGTAAATACAGACATACACACCCTCCTCCAATGAGATCAAAAGAATAAAGAAAAACATACCATAATGCAGAAAATGGCTATCTTTAGGCTTCCCAAGTACACATTTTTGCATGTTGTTTTAATTTTACAAATTGATAATAATGAATTGTATTGCTTCTTTAAATTATATTTTCTATTTAAAAAGTACGTTTTAAGAAAATGTCATGTGTGTCAATAAAAAGATTTTACTATAATTTCTGGTCTCTGTGCTCAATGATTTTATGAATCAAGTTGAGAAGATAAAAGACACATCAAAAGAGGACCCACTGGAGTCGAGGAGGGAGGTGGGTGAGAGGCCAGCGTTGTGCCAGGAGAGCCGAGCTGACGTGTTACTCCCTCACCCAGGTGGCCTGAGCACAGCCCACGAGCAGCAGTGTCCACCAGGGGCACAGTGGGAGCTGTAGGAAGGGCACCCAGAGAGGAGTCACTGAAGAGAGCAGCAGCTGCACCCTGCTTCCCCACACCTAAGGCTTCTTCTAAGGAAGCAGAGAAGCCATGTGGGGCGGCAGCACGGTGCACCACTGAAGGCTCCATCGCCAGATAAAACACAGCTTACCCCACTGATGTTGAAGATCAGGTAAGCAATAAATAATTTGTTAATAGAAGTATGTCCCATGCAATATTGGGGACATGCAATTATTTGGTACATGTTTATGCTAAATAATCATTCATCATTTATCTAAAATTTAAATTAAACATGGCATTCTGGTTTTCTCATTTTGTTGGCTACACATGGAGGCCCTATGGAGGCTCCACATAGGGGACACATTTTGCTGCAGGATGCCTCTTTATTTTGGAAAGTCACCTGGGTATGATTGTTCATTTGAATACCAGCTCTGACACTACAGTTTACTAAGCCAAGCTGTACAGCCTCCTTGAGCCTCAGCACCTGAATATATAAAATGGTATGAAGACTACATCCCCTCAAGACCAACGTGAGAACCAAATGAGATAACATACAAAGCACCAAGTGGAGTGCCAAGCACATAGTAGGGACTCAATGAACCACAGCCAACATTTACCTTCTCAAAAACACTCACCTTCCTTCCTTCTTTATATGGCACACATAATGGCCACTCATTGTAGATGTTCCCATGTGACTGATGAATGCAAATAATTCATACACTGTGAAAGAGGAAACGATTCAGTTATATGACAGCACTTCCAGTTTCAAGAGCACTGACCAACAATGGTGTGATCCAGCAATTGTTTAGATCTGAAATACAAAGTCTATTTACCTTGTATATACAACACACACACACACACACACAACTCCAAAGTGACAACAAATTCCACTTGCAAATTCATATAACAAAAGTTGAATATAAACTATCAAAGTGCATCTAATGTTAAATCCAAATGTAGAATGGGATTAAAAATCCCACAGGCACAGGGGTGGAGCAGCGGTTCAGCAGTATCGGGCTTGCCTGGTATGTGTGAGGACCTGTGTTCAAATCCCAGCACTATATACAGAAACTAAGTGCTAGAGAAAGGAAAACCAGATGAAAACTAAATAAATTCTCTCTCTCACTCGATCTCTCTCTCTCTTTCATTCTCCCTCTCTCTCTTCTTTTAAGAGAGGGACAATGAGAGAGAGAGAAAGATAAAATCAATTTTATTTAGTTTTTCATGTGACTTTCGTTGCTCTGACACGTCATTGTGTATGTGGTGCTGGGGTTCGAACTCATGTCTTCACCCATGCCAGACATGCACCACAATCGCTGAGCCACTGCCTCTCTCCTTCAGAAAAAAAAGAAAGAAAGAAAAAAGAAAAGTCCCACAGCGAAATCTGGTGGTGAGCTCCTGGGTCTAAAAGGGTAGCCTGGCTCTGTCACTGGAGAATGAACAAGTTGTTTCATCTCCGATTCTATTTCTTCATGAAAGAAAAAAAAAAAAACCCACTTTGTAGGATTGTATGTGACTAACAAGAGCAATTCAGATTAAAAGAGCGTACAAATGTCAGTCATTGTCATTTGTTCTTCAGGAAAACAACTGTCAGAGTCGGGCACAGTGGGGCACACCTGTAATCCCAGCAACTCAGGAGGCTGAGGCAGGAGGATTAGGAGCTGAAAGCCAGCCTCAGCAACTAAGCAAGGCTCTAAGCAACTTAGCCAGACCCTGTTTTCAAATAAAATATAAAAAGAGCTGTTGGTCAGTGGTTAAGTGCCCCTGGTTCAAAACCTGGTACCCCCCAAAAAACGAAGGAAAACAACTGTCAGAAAAATCCCATGAAACTTGGAAGGTAGAAGGGGCAGGCAGCAGGTCACTTCAATGTCATGTGGAGGAAAGCCACCCAGAGATTATCCACAAGAGGGACTGGCAAATGACACACTGGTCAAATCTGACCTACAGTAGCCTGGTTTTGTTCTACTGAGCAGGAGGAAGAAGAAAGGAGAAGAATACCAGTTAGACAAGTACATGGACACAAAACCTGATGCAGTGATTATCTGGTCTTTTAGAGAAAGTTCACTGCAGCCTGGCTAAGAGGATGAGCTTGGCCAAGCCACTGCATAGCACTGATTAAAGGGCACAGACTTAGGAAGTCACTTGATAACTAGTAGATTTCTGCCTATTAAAGATACAAAGAATTGGGGCTGGAGCAGTGGCTCGGGGGTTACGGCGCTTGCCTGGCATGCACGAGCACGCAGGTTCGAACCCCAGCACCATGTACACAATGAAGTGTCAGAGCAACGAAAGCCACGTGAGAACTAAATAAAATTATTCCTCTCTGTCTCTCTCCCTCTCTCTTTTTATTTACTTATTTATTTATTTATTTTTCACATTTATTAGAAGTATATTGCGATACAGGATACAGATGAGGGGGAAACATTGTCAAAACAGTAGCAATCAATGTGTATAAACTTTGTTATCCAGGGGTAAAGCCAACGCATAGATACACTACTATGGATTTCATCTGTTGCAGTTTCCCCCAGAAGAACTCATGTGTTAAATGGGTATCTAGTGTGGGAATAACATCGGCTTCTGGGATGGTTCCCCCATCTTCCCCATCACCAGACTCCTATGAGTTCTTCATATACCCTCCCCCCTCCCTCTCTCTTAAAAAAAAAAAAGATACAAAGAATTTCTATCTGGGAGAGATACATAACATCATGAATTTATGGTCCTCACAGACACTAATATTTTAACTTACCCAGCAATCTTATCTTGATTAAGTTGTCATTAAATGTGGTAGCTTTTCAAATGCTTTTGAACAAGAAGTAACAGCTGACTGTTTCTCTCATTAATAAGTTAAAGAAAACTTGTGATATGCATTCACATTACATTCACTTGAAAGTCATAACTTTTCCCTCTTGAAAATTATGCTTCACAACACATAAAAACCAAGAGCAACTCTTAATTCAAGAGGGCCTGTATGTGAATGCATTTTCATAAGCGATTATATCAGCTACATTCATTTATCAAGCAGCCCTATCTCATCACGGCATGACACACTGGCCACTCTACAGGAAGTGCTCAAAACAGATGCTGTGTATGAGTTTTACACAAACAGAGGGAGTCTGGCCTAGGATGCTGAGAGACCTAGGGAGGGGAGCAGGGAGGGGGGAGGGAGTAGGAAGGATATCAAGCAGACTGGACGGAGGGAGTATGGGGGAATCAACTCAGAGGGAAACCTCCGACCCCCATGGTAAGTCCATTCAACACAGGGGGTTAATTGCAGGAAGCATGGAACCATGGGGAACGCAAGGGGGGAAACCATGGAATGGCATCAGCCTTGGCTTGCTATGTCAATACACATTTGTTCTTGATTGTTTGATAATGATTCTCCCTTAATTCTAAGTCCATATTCAACTAATAATAAAAAAAAAAAAAACAGAGATGCTGAAAGACTCCTTTATGACCCCAGAGGCTCTGAAGTCTTCTGGTGATAAACTGGGTTTTCTCACCCAACTACTAACTTGAATAATATGCATCTTCACCTGTCCCTAACTCCTTCTGTACAATGGAAAGCAGGGGCTACCATCCCTAATTTACTAAAACTCGAATCCCAAGTGCCTTTCATACCTGCAAACAATTTCTACTTCCAACAGCTTGATTTCCATCACCCTGCACTGATTAAAAAAAAAAAAAAAAAAACTGGGAGGGAGTGAAATTTGGAGCGTTCACAAAACTTCTGAATTCTCAAAAAAAGAAGCATCTGGATAAATTATAGCAGCTTATGGCTGCCCTCAAAAAGGGTAGGATCTTAAAGGGTCCACAAATTGTCTCCTCAACTTTTAAGCTGGGGAGCTTAAAAGTGCCAATCTCTTTGTTATATTGCCTAGAACTTCAAATGTCAAACAGTTCTCTCCAAATGTAATAGTTCTCAGTCATTTATACCGCAGTGTAAATAAACTAGGTGACTCCACAGACTGGCTTCCTCTGGACTTTCAGCAAAACATTGAAAGTGGGAATTGCAACAAGTGCTGAAGTGGAATGAGAATTAGAGCCCGGGCGGGAAGAAGTTTCCAGGGGTTTCAAGTAGAGCACCAGGGATCAATGCTCCGCAGAGCCGCCTCCTCCTGCTATTCCTAGGAAGCCAAGCATGCCGGGTCCCCAGCAACAAGTTAATGAAATGTCTCTCTACTCCTAGGGAGCCAAGCATGCCAGGTCCCCAGCAACAAGCTAATGAAATGTCTCTCTGCTCCCTTCCTGGGCAATCTCAGCTGCTGCTGAAGATTTCAGAACCGTAACAGGAATGAGCTTGAAAGACCCAGATCGGGTTTGAGTAATCACAGAGCCTAATCACAGGTTAATCACACAGGCAATCAGTAAATTCTTTAAATAAATAAATAAATAAAAGGCACTCATTAAGTGCCACAGGAAACAAATGATTTAGCAGAACAGCAGAAGACCAGATAGGTCAGAGTGAAGGACTGATTTCCCATTGTTTTGAAATTATTTAAAACGTGCCAGAAAGTTAGGGGCAGGACATTGCCAATGAACGGTCTTTTGAAAAACAGACTTTCACCTCCATCCCAATACAAAATGTGAAATAGAGGATAGAGGAGAAATTGTACAGGAAAACACATGGCTTTGCCAGGGTGAGAGGAGGGAGGGAGCCATGATGTGTTTCCAGGGAGAAAAACTCTGTGTTGTAAAGCTCTGGGGCCTTCCAAACTAATCTACAGTATACAACGCTCTCATACAAATCAATTTTTACAAAAAACCTGAAAACCTTAATAAAAATGGGAAAAGGGCCAACGGAAGTGAGAAAGCCATTATATAAGAAGAAAACCAATGAAGCAACAGGGACATGAAGTACTCAACCATACAGCACTGCAGGGGAGGCCAGGGAGGAGCATCACCAACACAGCTGGCATGTGCCCAGCACTGTGCTTCTGAAGAGTCACATAAGGGTCAACTGCACTGCCTTAAATACTTGCATTTCTCACTCAAAAACTTCTCTTGGGAAACTTCCATGAAGAGCCAGGTGTGGCGGTACACATCTGTAATCCCAGCAGCTTGGAAGGCTGAGGCAGGAGGACAGCAAGTTCAAAGTCAGCCTCAGCAACTTAGCAAGTCCTATCTCAAAGATTAAAAAAAAAAGTGCTGAGGATGTGGCTCTGTGGTTAAGTGCCCTTGGGTTCAATCCCTGGAACCAAAAAGAAAAAAGAAAATAAAAGAAACTTTCCTAAAGAAATAACAAAATGAGGGCCCAACACTGTTCGTTATAAATTATTTTTAATAGAGGAAGGAAGGAAGTTAAATATTGAACAAATATTTATTTCTTGGATAAGGATTAAGTCAGGCATTTGTTGTAGTTTTATGAACTGAATCCATCCTTTAAAATACTCATTATTGACTCCAAGTTTGGCCCTGGCAGACACAGAGGACACCACAAGGACCCCACACCCTGACCCCACCCTGCTGCTGCACAGTCCGAGGACTCTGGTCATGCCTTGGCAGGCATGTACAACATCATGAGCACCCCATGCCTGGACACTGCCCAGATGTTGCACATATCCACCAGGTCCAGATATATTAGGTCTCTCCCCATCAGCAAGGATCTCAGGTCCCAGTGCGGCACACTGACTGGTACGTTCTGGTCTGCCCCACATCTCTGGGACCCCAGGACCCAGTGATGAACCCCTCCCACTTAGCACCCCAGCGGGATGCCCAGGAACCCCACCAGGTTCCAAATCCTAGTCCTGGAACCTAGATCTAAAATGTGCAACAAAACAAGGCTCCAGGGAGAAGCAGCTTTCTGGAAGAAGGTGGTCATCAGAGAGGTGGTGTCTGACCCAACCCTTTGACATGCAAGGAAGAAGCACCCAGAGACTTGTCTTGCTTCCAAATTAGAAACTTCAATTCACAGACCCAGAAGAAGCTTTTCAAAGATCAAACTAGAAAAGGTTCACCTCAAACCCACGACTCCCCTACCAAGGAGCCCACGGACAGGGAGTGGGATGAAAACCTAGAACAAATTATCAACAATCTGATTACTAAAAAGAACAGTGAACTAAAAGATATTTAATAAAGGGACGAAGTGAGAAAACCTAAGAGATGAAAAACTCTATTATCAAAGAAATAGGCATACTGAAAAAGGAAGTAACAGAGCTAAAATTTGCAATCACATCAGAGGAATGATGGAAGAATTTAATAATAGACTAACTTCTATAGTAAACAGAACCTCAGCCCTTGAAGAAAGAACTTCTGACAACAAAGAAGGCTGACTAAGCTGAGTAAGCTTGAGCACACAGATGACGAAAAAGAAACTCACAGAACACAAGCAGAATTGTCAAAGCATCTGGGATGAAATGAGATAAAACAATCTAGGAGTAACTGGAACAAAGGAAGAAATCAAAACACAAATGAAACAAATGAATGGTATGAAGAACATTCTCAACAAAATAGTTAAAGAAAAATTTTCCCATATCAAAATAGAGTCAGAAATGTTCATCCAGGAAACATACAGGACACCCAATAGGCCTAATCAAGTGAGAAGCTCACTGAGAAACATCATATTAAAAATGAATAACAGGGAAAACAAGGAAAGACTATTAAAGGCTGCAAGAGAAAAATGCCAAATCACATTCAGAGGCAAACCAATAAGGATTGTGTCTGACTTTTCAGCTCAGAACCTAAAAGCAAGAAAATCCTGGAAGGAGATACGTAAATCTCTGAATGACCACAACCTGCATATGAGATACTATACCCAGAAATATTCAAAGGGGAAATAAGAACATTTCATAATAAGATCAGACTTGCAGCATTCATGAACAGAAAACCAGCATTACAAGAATCCTCACAGAAAGAACAAGCAAGCAATCCTCAAAACCCTCAAACAGAAAATTCAATATCAACACTATCAATAGACAACCAAATAGCACAGAACTTACTAATAAAACACATTGACTATGAACCACAACCACACAACTATTCTAACACTTACTGTGAACGGTCTCAATGCACCAATCAAAGGACACAGATTAGCATACTGGATCAAAAAACGAAAATCTGACAATATGCTGCTTGCAGGAGACCCAGCATACAGCCAATGACATCCACAAATTAAGGGTGAAAGGATGGAAAAAAATCTCCCAGGTGTACAGCCCAAGAAAGCAAGCTGGTGTTGCAATACTTGCATCCAACAAAGTAGATTTCAAATATAAACTAATCAGAAGAGATACAGAAGGCCACTACATCCTAGGAAACAATACACCACGAAGATATAACCATAGTAAACAAATATTCTCCAAACACCAATGCTCTCAACTATGTGGATAAATTACTTCATGACATAAAACCACTTGCGGACCACAACACAATAGTACTGGGAGACTTTAATATTCCTCTATCACCAATAGACAGATCAAATCAAAGCAAAAAAAAAGAGATCTCCAGCATCAACAACTCTGTAAATCTAATGGATTTAACAGATCACTATAGAATATTCAACCCCAAATTGGCTGCATATACCTTCTTCTCAGCAGTGCATGGATACTTCTTCAAAATAGATCATATTCTAGTTCACAAAGGATATCTCAGCAAATATAAAAATGTAGATATTATTCCATGTATACTATCAGACCATGACACCATGACCCCAACAATTAATAGCAAAAATTGTAACAGAAAACACACATATACTTGGAGATTGGGTAATACTCTATTAAATGAAGAATGGATCCAAGAAGAAATGAAAGCAAAAATCAAGAAATTATTGGAAGCAAATTAGATGAAGACACATATTGAAACCTCTAGGTCAGCATAAAAGCATTTTTAAGGAGAAAATTCATAGTATTGAGTGCCTACAATAAAAATCAGAAGAGATCTCAATTAAATAACCTTATGTTCCACCTCAAATCCCTACAAAAGGAAGAACAATCTAATTCTAAATCCAGCAGAAGATAGGACATAATCAAGATCAAAGCTAAAATCAATGAAATAATAAAAAGAATCAACAAAACAAAGAGCTGGTCCTTTGAAAAAAATAAAATTGACAGACCCCTAGTCAATCTCACTTAAAGAAGGAAGGAATTGAAGCAAATCAACAAAATCACCAATGAAAATGGAGTGATCACCATTGACCCCATGGAAATCAAAGATATTATCAGAATGTATTATGAAAAATTATACTCCTCTAAATGAAATAATCTGAAGACATGGGCAAATTTCTCAACACATACAACATCCCTAAATTCATGCAGGATAATATTGAAAGCCTGAACAGTCCAATACCAGGCACTGAAATCCATATAGCAATTAAAAGCCTTCCAAAGAAGAAAAGCCTAGGACCTGATGGAATCCCCACTGAGTTTTACCACACCTCTGAGGAGGAGTTAACACCTCTCCTTATTAAGCTATTCCATGAAACCAAAAAAGAGGGAAATCTCCCAAACAATTTTTATGAGGCAGCCATAACTCTAATACCAAAATCCAACAAAGACACATTAAAAAAAGAAAACTACAGACCAATATTCCTGATGAACACTGCAGCAAAAATCCTTAATAAGGTTCTAGCAAACTGCACTCAAAAACACATCAAGAAGATAATTCATCACGATCAAGTGGACTTCATTCCAGGTATGCAAGGCTGATTAATGCAAATCAATTAATGTGATTCATCACTTACATAGAATTAAAGACAAAAATCATATGATCATCTCAACTGAAGCAGAAAAAGCATTCAATAAAATCCAGCACCCATGCTCAAAACTATAGAGAAGATAGGGATCAAAGGAACTTACCTTAATTATGTAAAGGTGATATGACAAACCCTCAGCTACCACAATACTAAATGGAGAAAATCTGAAAGCATTTCCACTAAACTCAGGAACAAGACAAGGCTGTCCGCTTTCATCACTTTTATTCTACATAGTCCTCGAGGCCCTGGCTGGAGCAATCAGGTAAGAGGAGGAAATCAAAGGGATAGGAACAGGAAGAGAGGAATTCAAACTATCCCTTTTTGTTGATGACATGATCCTATATCTGGAAGATCCAAAAAACTCCACCAGAAAACTGCTAGAGCTAATAAACAGATTTGGCAAAGTAGCAGGCTACAACATCAACACCCATAAATTAATAGCTTTCCTATATGCTAACAATATTAGGGCAGAAGAAGAAATTAGGAAATCAGTCCCATTCACGATATCCTCTAAAAGAATAAAATACTTGGGAATTAATCTAATAAGAGAAGTAAAAGACCTCTACAACAAAAATTACTGAACACTGAAAACAGAAATTGAAGAAGACCTAAAAAGATGGAAAGATGTTCCGCATTCTTGGTTAGGCAGAATTAATATAATTACAATGGCCATTCTGCCAAAAGCACTATACAGATTCAATGCAATCCCCATCAAAATTCAATGTCATTCTTTGAAGATATAGACAAAGCAATTCTCAAATTCATATGGAACAACAATAACCCAGAATAGCCAAAACATTACTAAGCAAGAAAGACGAAACAGGTGGTTTTGCAATACCAGATTTAAAATTATACTATAGAGCTGTAGTATTAAAGACATGGTACTGGTATGAAAATGGGAATGAAGACTAATGGAATAGAATAGAAGACTCTGAGACAAACCCACAAATCTTTAAACATCTGATCTTTGACAAAGGGAGTCAAAATATAACATGGAGGAGAGAGAGCCTATTCAACAAATGGTGCTGGACAAACTGGACAGCCACTGGCAGAAAACTGAAATTAGATCCTTATCTCTCACCTTGCACAAAAATCAAATCTAAATGGATCAAGCAATTAGGAATTAAACCAGCTACCATACAACAGCTACAAAAAAAATTGGGACCAACACTCCAGCATATGGGAGTTGGCAACAACTTCCTCAACAAGACTCCCAAAGCTAAAGAATTAAAGCCAATAATTAATGAGTGGGATGCCATGAAATTAAAAAGCATTTGCTGAGCCAAGGAATTGATCAAAACTGTAAAGAGAGAACCTACAGAATGGGAGATAATCATGGCCTGTGATTTATCCAACAGGGGATTAACATCTAAAATTTAAAAAGAACTCAAAAAACTTAATGTCAAAAACACAAACAATCCAATCAATAAATGGGCCAAAGAGCTAAACAGAAACTTCTCAACAGAGGAAATTGAGTTGAGCAAGCCAATGAATACAGGAGAAAGTGTTTTAAGTCACTAGTAATCGGAGAAACACAAATCAAAACCTCATTAAGATTTCACCTCACTCCAGTCAGATTAGCTAAGATGAAGAATGTAAGCAATAACAGATGCTGGAGGAGTTGGGGGAGGGGGGAATAGGAACACTAGCACACTGTTAGTGGAACTGCAGACTGGTACAGCCACTCTGGAAAGCAGTGTGGAGATTCCTCAAAAAATTAGGGTTGAATCCACCATACAGTTTAGCTATATCCCTCTTCTGAATATTTTCCCAGTGGAGTTAGAATAAGCACATTACAGCACACAGCAAAATCTATGTTCATAGCAGCTCAATTTACAATAGCTAAATTATGGAATCAACCCAGATGCCCCTAACTGGATGAATGGATCCAAAAGCTTATGTATATATTCTGAATTCTACTCAGCTATTAGAAATAGTGATATTGCGGCCTTTGAAGGTAAATGGATGGCAATGGAAGAAATCACGCTGAGTGAATGTAGCTAAACCCAGAGACTCAAGAGTGAATATTTTCTCTCATTTGTAGAGGCTAGAGTAAAACCCAGGCTTGTCAGAATTACATATTGGACCCTGCAAAGGCATAGCAACACATAATCTAGTGGAACCATAGATATGCAAGGCAGGAAGCAGAAGAGGACATTTACATTTGGACATTTATATCTGTTGTAGGGGTGAAATACAGACGAATCAAGAGAGTAGATTGGGGTGTGGGCAATGTGGGGTTAACTCTAGTTTGGGATCAAAAGCACATTATATTGTTACTTTATACACATTTATGATTGTAGAACAACTCAACTCCTTAATAAAATAAATAAAAATTTTAGAAAAGAAAACTTGATAAATTTGAATTGCTAAATATGAATTCAAGCACTCTTGGCTTCTTGAATTCTATAAGACTATCTGAATCTTTTAAATGTGTTTTTATATAAATTGTTGTAAATGGTAAAAAAAAATACTTATTATTTAAAAACCACTGTTGTCATAATAATGTGGAAATATATTATTAGAAACTCTTCCTGTAACACCTGTTTTTTTAAACACCTAATTGGTCTAAAATTGGGTATATAAATTAAGGGACACATATATAATAGAACATTGTTAACATACGTTCAAAGATAGAGATGAACGTGCATTTTCAACCATTGTTAGGGGAAATTTGGCTATAAAACAGAACGTATAGAATAGAATGTTAAATTTTTATAAATTTATGTATTTATATTAATATTTATGTATTCAAATGCATAGAAGGACTAAAGAATATACACAAAACACTAATACTGATTGTTGCCAGGTAGTAGGATGGCCATTTCTAATTGCCTTTTTTTATGCTTATTTTTTCTCACGTTACTGAAATAAATATACATCCTTTGAGCTATAAGAAAAGTAAACAATATAAAATTATTTTTTAGTGCTGGGGATTGAACCTAGGTCTTTGCACATACTAGGCAAGCACACTGCCACTGTGATACATCCCTGGCCTAATCTTTTTTTTTAAAGAGAGAGAGGGAAGGAGAAAGTCAATTTTATTTATTTATTCATCTGGTTTTTGTTTTTCCAACACTTAGTTATGTATGTGGTGCTGGGGTTTGAACCCAGGTCCTTGCACATGCCAAGCAAGCACTCTACCACCAAGCCACAGCTCCAGCCTTCCTTGCCTAATTTTTTTAAATAAGAAAAAAGAAAACAATGAGTGATGTATGAGTTCAGGAGCTACTGTAACAAAGTACAGGAAGCAAAACACCATCCCTGAGACCTCTAGCTCCTGGCACTGGTTTAATTCTTCATTCAATCAGTTGCTTGCCAGTCCCTTACCAAGTGCTAGGCACAGTGCTGGGAAGCCTCTTTAAAAATATTTGCTCTTTGGCAAAAATGAAGAATACAAACAACGACAGATGCTGGAGAGGCTGTGGGAAAAGAGGAACACTGTCACATTGCTGGTGGGACTGCAAACTGGTTCAGCCACTATGGAAAGCAGTGTGGGGACTCCTCAAAAAAATTAGGGCTGGAACCACCATATGACCCAGCTATCCCACCTCTGGGTATTTTTCCAAGAGTTAGAATCAGTAAATTATAGAGATACGGCTTCATCAATGTTTATAGCAGCTCAATTTACTATAGCTAGACTATGGAACCAACTCAGATGCCCCTCACTCAACGAGTGGATTCAAAAACTTTGGTACATATATACAATGGAATACTACTCGGCCATTAGAGAAAATGATATTATGGCTTTTGCAGCCAAATGGATGGAGATGGAAAAAAATATGCTAAGTGAAGTATCCCAATCTCAGAGACTCAAGGGCCAAATGTTTTCTCTCATTTGTGGAAGCTAGAATACAACTGGAAACAGTATGTTAGATGGCTAAGCTAATGATAACCTCAAAATGTATGAATTCTTACACAAACAGGGGGATCCTTGCCTAGGATACCTGGAGACACAGGGAGGTGGACAGAGTGGGGGACGGATTAGAAAGGATATCTAGGAGACTGGAGGGAGGGAATATGGGGGAACCATCTCAGAAGGAGATATCTGACCTCCATGAGAAGTCCATTTAACACAGGGGTTCTTTTGGGGGAAGCATAGAACCATGGGGAACCCAAGGGTGACAACCACAACATGGCATCAGCCTTGGCTAACTATGTAATTATACATTTGTTCTTGATTGTTTGATAATGATTCCCCCTCAATTGTAAGTCCATATTCAACTAATAAAAAAAAATGTTTGCTCTTCTGCAAAATCAGACTCAAAATGCATTTAGCAAGTTAGGGTGGTCTCTGTGTGTTATGGTTTGGATGAAAGGTGTCTCCCAAAAGCTCCATACATGATGATATAAAAAGGCTGAGAGATGAAATGATTGGCTTATGAGAGCCTTAACGCACTCAGTGAGTTAATGCCTTGGTGCGGATTCAATAGGTGTGGACTGCAGGCTGGCAGGGTGGGACTGAGGAGGTGGGTCATTGGGGGCGTGCCTTTGGGGTATGTATTTTGTATCTGGAAAGTGAAGTCTCTTTCCACTTCATGATGTGCTGCCTTGACCCGCTTCCCTCCGCCACACTTCCACCATGATGTTCCACCTCATCTCAAGCCCTGAGGAATGGAGCCAGCCCTCTGGACCAAGATCTCTGAAACAGTGAGCCTCTTAAAATAAAATTTTTTTTTAAAGAGAGAGAGGGACAGTGAGAGAGAGAGAAAGAAAAAGAGAATCATTTTATTTAGTTTTTCATGTGGTCGTCGTTGCTCTGATACTTCGTGTGTATGTGGTGCTGGGGTTCGAACCCGCATCCTCACGCATGCCAGGCAAGTGCCATAACTGCTTAGCCACTGCTCCAGTCCCCTAAAATAAACTTTTCCTTCATAGCAGCAATAAAAGTGACCAAAACACTGCTTTTTTTCATAATCAAATTGCTCACCTACCCCTCCCTTTATATCCTGCTTGTCCTGTACATGGCTTCTCACAGCGCGTCTCTCAGTACCTCTTCCCCAGCCTCTGGCTCAACCCCGGGAGTCTGCCCCACATGCCTTAAGCATAGCACAGCATCAGCACAGCACCCTCGTCAAGGAGGCCTCTTGAAATCCAGCAGGACCAGGCCTGTCTCAGCCGACCTGCGGCTCAGTAAGTCCTGAGGTGGCGTAGCTGTCCGTTTCCATGGGCCATGTGAGAAAGCAGTCAGGGCCTCAAGCTCCACAGGAAGAAGAGAAGCTCTCTGATCAGACCTCCCTCTGCAGCTTCACATCAGCCCCATCTTGAGGTTTAGTCCTTCTGCAAGACGGACTTGTCATCTCCAAAGAAAAAGTCCACAGGAGCAAAGCGAAGAAGCAGTGAACCCACGCACACAGAACACGTCAAGAACCCTGCTCGTGAATTATCAAGTATCCTTCCCATCAATCTTCTAATGACGTAGGCAAACATGTGGTTTCTGAAACGTCACACAAGACCCTTTAGATGAGTATGGGAATTGGGAGAAACACATCCCATCCTTTTCTGACCCAGTTGGGATTACAACAGCTTCAGTGAACAAATTCCTGTTTTGTATTTTAAAAGAAGGTTTCCCTCCCATCTCCTCCCTCCAGCTCTAGATCATGACACACAGGTTAAGTGTGGTGAGGCAGTAGGGAGTAGATCTACAACTCTGTGATCACAGGAACAAATGCTAGTGATGCCAATATACTTAAATCCTGTTTTCATTTACTCAGCACTTTCTAAGAGTCAGACACCATGAGTTTCACAGAAGGGCCTCTGTCCTCCACAAGCTCCCTGTCGAATGGGAGGCAGGCACAGAGAGCTGCAAAAATAATCTTACTGCAAGATTACAGTGATACTGCTAATAGCAGAAGAAGGTACACATTATCACAACCGCATGCACCAGCTCTGGATGCACACAGCCCGGGCTGGAATTCTGGTTCTACCCATCACTGTCCATGTGGCCTTCACAAGCTACTTCCCCTTCTCTATCTCAGTTTTTCCACCTATGAAATGGGGATAGTAATGATATCTATCTCATTGGTTACTGGGAGAACTGACCTTGGCACAAACATTAAGTATTATTAACATCAGTGTAACTGTTACTAGATTGTGAGGTACACAGAGCCTGATTATGAACATAACAAGCACTTGAGAAAGCAGACCAGAGAAATGGGATCTGCAGCCAGGTTCTAAAGAACAGTGAGGGTCTGACTGTGCGGCAGTGGGAGGGATGGGTGTCTGACGAATAGGGACTGACTAGCAAGGCCAGGAGGGAGGGAGGAAGAAAGTGGGTGACAGCTAAATACTGGTGTCCCAGGCATCTGAGCTACAGGTACAGGAAGTGCAGAAGAACTAACACAGAAGCAATGGTGGCTGGGATCTGACTGGAACATATGGGGGACGCTGGGTCATGGGGCTAAACACCACCAGGAGGCAATGACAGCCCGCGAAGCAGGATGTCAAGATAGCTAAGAACATGGATTCTGGCTCCGAGTCTTGCCTCACCTCTTCAAAGCTGCATGACCCTGGGCAACGTACCTAATCCCTCCAAGCCCCCACTTTGTCACCTGTTGTGAGAAAATGGAGTGCAGTGAAGATTAAGTAAGTGTTCGTATGCACAGTGTGTAGAACAGGGCTGCACACATAGTGACATGTGTCAGCATTTGCTTACAAAAGGCTCATGGCACCTCTTCCTGTCACTGAAGAGCCCTGCAGAAGTTGGCAGTAATACAATCAAGGACATGAGACTGCTTTTCTGCTCTTCAAAACGCACACCACAAAAATAAATGCTCTCGTTGTTGTTTTTTTTTAAGAGAGAGTGTGTGTGTGTGAGAGAGAGAGCGTTCATGTTTATTTTTTCATCTATTTTTTGTTTTTCCTCCACTTAGTTGTGTATATGGTGCTAGGGATCAAACCCAGGTCCTCATGCATGCCAGGCAAATGCTTTACTGCTAAGCCACGTCTCCAACCCTAAATGCTCTTTTTTTTTTTATTAGAAGTATAAAGAGATACAGTTGAGGGGGAAACATTATCAAAACAACAGCAATCAATATATATAAACTTTGTTATCCAGGGGTAATGCCAGAAAATGGATAACCACCTTGGGTTTTACCTGTTGCAGTTTCCCCCAGAAAAACTCATGCGTTAAATGGGTAGTTCGTGGAGGAATGACATCGGCTTCTGGGATGGTCCCCCCCTCTTCCCAATCTCCAGACTCCCATGAGTTCTTCATATGCCCTCCCCCCTCCCCATCCCCTTCCCTACACTTCCAAGCATCCTAGAGAGCCATCCCCCTATTACTCTGAAAGTCATTCAATTTGAAGTTTTGTTAGGTTAGCCGTCTGCCCTACTGCTTCCCCATAAATTCTAGCATCAACAGATGAGAGAAACCATTCGGCCCTTGAGTCTCTGAGATTGGGAGACTTCACTAAGCATAATTCTATCCATCTCCATCCACTAAATGCTCTTTTTGACAAAAGCTTCCATGGTCTGTGACAAAAATTTATCTCAAAGGAATAGAAAAAGTTAAAACTGGAATGAAATTTACACACATGCGTGCACGTGCGTGTGAGCGCACACACACACCCTCCCCCCTAGGTGACATGACCCTGAATTAACCAAGACTTTATCAGATCAGTGTCCTATGCAAAGTGGCAATGCATCATTCAAGAGATAGGATCCGTGCTAATTTCTGAACAATGCTAAAGGTTGGGATATGTCATGGAGAGGGGAAGGGAAAGAGCTGAATGTACAGTCATGACTGCCGAGCCAATGTCTAGGGCAAGAACTTACTTCCAGATCCATCCTTGACTCTGGGTCCTTCAGGCTTGGCCTCAGAAATGATGTTGGCATTGGCATTATTCTCCATCTCAATCACAAAGTCGCTGTCCTCTTCAAACTCAGGGTGGCTAAAGATCCAATCCAGTGCTCTTTCCAAGTTATTATTCTATTAAAATAAAACATTTTTACAATGTCTGCAGTCCCCAGGCCTCATTAAATCCTGACCATTTGAACCAGATGTCTAGCAGATAGGGCAGGAGGCCTGAATTCATTAGTGCTAAGTGCCTCGGAGCGAAAAGCTCTGACTCTGCATATGACATGCTGGCACTCTGCAAGTCTCCCGGCCAAGGTTTGTGACTGGATTCACTGGGAAACAGTTTGAAGCAGCCCATCAGCGTTCCAAAGCCCCTGTCAGTCTTGGCTCAGCATTTCTGCTGGAAGATGCTGATAACGATGGGTGCAGAATGCCAAGCAATATGGCAATCAAGTCCAGTCCTTCCTACAGCCTCAGTGATGGCACACACTACTAACCTTCTCCACCAGATAACCCTACAAGATAGTGGGGTGCCCACAACTGTGCTATGCTAGTGTCTCCCCTCCCCAATGCTGGCAGAATGGTTGAACTGCAGTAGAGATAACTAATGCTCTGGTTAATGAGTAATTGTTTTAAACTGAACTCCTGCAGCTCAAATCAATCTCCATTTCAGTCTTCCCCTGTTTGTGATACTCCTGGTAGATTAAAGAACTTTTTTAGACATAGAAACTCCAATGAAACTGTTAGGTAGATAAAATAAGTGGGGCACAAGAAAGTACCTTAAGCAAAACAAACTCTAGTTGAGATACTTTGAACATTTTACAGGGAAACATCATTCTAGCCACAGTTCCAGGAGCCAGTCCAAAGCTGCTGTGACTTCAGAAACAGACCCTTCCAGGGACCCAGTCAGGACAGGCAAGGAGAAATAGGTGTCAGACATTCACTCAAAAATTGACCATGGTGGGCTGGAGCAGTGGCTCGGTGGTTACGGCGCTTGTCTGGCATGCATGAGGACACAGGTTCAAACCCCAGCACCACGTACACAATGAAGTGTCAGAGCAACAAAAGCCACATGAAAAATTATATAAAATTGATTCTCTCTCTCTCACTGTCCCTCTCTCTCTAAAAAAAAAGGACAACCATAATATGGCAAGGACGGGTGGGTTTAAAAAAAAAGGACTTTCCCGGAATATTAAATAGATCTCTATATTTCGAAAGGAAGATTTCCATCCATGCTCCAGATCCATGCTCCAGTTTCATAGTCTCTACATTCATAACTACTAGAAGAAACTTCTCTTTAAAGAGAGAAACAGCAGCAAAGAATTTTAAGAAGCACTCCATCTTCTATGGGGGCTTTCAAGAGACATTTCTCCAAGGTCTCAATATCAGAAAAGCATTGTTTCTCCTAAAGAACTTTCTCACTGAACATGGAATCTCAGGCATCATCTTGGCTCCAAGGCTACAGCAAGTTCAAGTCAGATATGTGAGCCCTGCAAACAAACATCCAAGATAATATGGAAGTTTCTTGCAGTTTGGTCATCTTCTCCAGGTTTATTATCTTATTATTCTTTTTTTTTTCAGGAGAGAGAGAATTAATTTCATTTTCTTCTTTTTTTTTCCTCCACTTAGTTGTGTATGTTGTGCTTGGGATCAAACCCAGCTCCTCACACATACCAGGCAAGTGCTGTACCACTGAGCCATCTCTCCAAGTCCCTCATCTTGTTATTCTTAAACGCACTGTATAGTTCTCTCAATCATTTAGATTAACTTTACATATACTATATGCAAACAAATCTTTATGGTCAAGGTGGAAAACAGTCAGGCAAACATGATATATGATGACCAAAGGAGCGGCTAGAGCAGTAGTTCAATGGTTGGAGCACTTGCTTGGCATGCACGAGGACCCAAGTTCAAACCCCAGCACCACATACACCACTAAATGTTGGCGAAACAAAGGCCAGATGAAAAAATAAATAAAACTGATTCTTTCTCTCCCTCTCTCTCCCTCATTCTTCCTCTCTCTCTCTCTCTACTTCTTTAAAAAAACAAAAATTAAAAAATAAAATAAAATAACCATAGGACATTTCTCTGACAGAAATACAAATCACCTCTAATAAAAGTCACTCATGCTCACCGTTGCTCGTAGCGCCTGCACAGCCTGATTTCGCTGGAATCCCATGGAGGTAATGATAGCTACAATTTCCTCTGGAGGCTGGTTGTCCAATGCAGTAGCACCAAATACAGAGGCTCCAGCAGATGCTGCTCCTCCGTAACCAGGGATGGTCAGCGGTTCAGCAAAATCTGAGGAAAATAAGAAAATGATCACACTTAAGCCTTTTTTTTAATTAATTTGTCTTGAAATAGACAACATTTTAGGGATAAGAAGGAAAAGTGCCTACAATGTTAACAATAATCATGATAGTATATATATATATATATATAACACCACCATTTCTTTTTTTTTTTTTAAGAGAGAAGGGCAGAGAGCGAGAGAAAAAAATCAATTTTTATTGAGTTTTTCACATGGCTTTCGTTGCTCTGACACTTAGTTGTGTACGTGGTGCTGGGGTTTGAACCCACATACTTGCACAGGCAAGTGCTGTAACCACCAAGCCACCGCTCCAGTCCATACCATTGTTTCTTAATGCATTCATCCAATGATGGGCATCTGGATTGATTCCATAATTTAGCTATTTTAAATTGTGTTTGTAGCAGCATTCTTAATAAAAGACAGAAAATGGAAAGAACCCAATTATCCATCAACTGATAAAACGATAAGTAGAATGTGGTTCTCTACTACAGAATATTATTTAGCCACCAAAAGAAATGAAGTACTGAGTGATGCTGCGAGACGTGAACCTTGATGCTAAGCAGACATAAAGGATCATACTGCATGATTCTATTTAGATGAAATGTCCAAAATGGGCCAGTTCACAGACTCAAAAAGTAGATTCATGATTGCCAGGGTTGGGGGAGATCAGAGAATGACCACTAACATGTACTGGCTTTCTTCAGGGTAGGCAAAAATGTTTAAAAGTTAGTGAGAATGGTAGCACAACTGTGAATTTGTTAAAAAAACATCTGAATGTACACTTTAAATGGGTGAGCATGTGAATTATTATCTCAATAGAGTAGATAAAAGAAAAGGCTGAGGGATGACAGGAAGGGAGAAGGGGAAATGTTGGAACTAAGATAAAGCCAGGTACATTCCAAGCAGTTATAAATGTCACTGTATATAATATAGCCATATATATAAAAAATGTTCTTCATAGGTATGAGAATTATGTCACTGAATTTGGGTTTTTTTAGGAACAATATAGGACCCAGAAGAAAGGCAAGGGATCAGGGGCCAGGAGGAGGGAGGTAGAGGGATGCAGGGGGAGGATATTAAACAAATTGTATTGCTGAATTGTGTGCATTTAGGAATATTGACAACTGATCCCAACATTATGTAAAACTATAATGCACTAATAAAAATAAATTTAAAAAAAGAAAAGGCTGAAAGTAGGGCCTCTGTTTCTCTATGCAGACATTTCTATTTCAAGTGTCATCATCTCTTCACTAGAAGGTTATCCCACATCTTTTTTTTTTTATTAGAAGTATATAGAGATACAGTTGAGGGGGAAACATTATCAAAATAGTAGCAATCAATGTATATAAACTTTGTTATCCAGGGGTAATGCCAAAACATGGATGAGCACCTTGGGTTTAACCTGCTGCAGTTTCCCCCAGAAGAACTCAGGCGTTAAATGGGTATCTCATGAAGGAATGACATTGGCATCTGGGATGGTTCCCCCATCTTCCCAATCTCCAGACTCCTATGAGTTCTTCATATACCCTCCCCCCTCCCCATCCGCCTCCCTACACCTCTAAGTATCCTAAAGAGCCAACTCCCTATTACTCTGAAAGTCATTCAATTTGAATTTTTGTTAGGTTAGCCATCTGCCCTACTGCTTCCCCATATATGCTAGCATCAACAGATGAGAGAAACCATTCGGCCCTTTAGTCTCTGAGCTTGGGAGACTTCACTAAGCATAATTCTATCCATCTCCATCCATTTGATTTCAAAAGTCATAATATCGTCCCTCTAATGGCCGAGTAGTATTCCATAGTATATATGTACCAAAGCTTTTGTATCCACTCATCAAGTGAGGGGCATCTGGGTTGGTTCCATAATCTAGCTATAGTAAATTGAGCTGCTATAAACATTGATGAAGCCACATCGCTATAATATGCTGATTCTAAGTCTTTTGGGAAAATTCCCAGGAGTGGGATAGCTGGGTCGTAAGGTGGTTCCATCCTTAATTTTTTGAGGGTTCTCCATATAGCTTTCCATAGTGGCTGAACCAGTTTGCAGTCCCACCAGCAGTGTAGTAGTGTTCCTCTTTTCCCACACCCCTCCAGCATCTGTCGTTGTTTGTATTCTTCATTTTTGCCACTCTAACAGGAGTGAGGTGGTACCTCATGGAAGTTTTGATTTGCATTTCCCTTATAACTAATGATGTAGAGCATTTTCTCATATATTTGTGGGCTTTCTGGACTTCCACTGGAGAGAAGTTCCTTTTGAGTTCTTTAGCCCATTTATCGATTGGATTATTTGTGAGTTTAGACTTTAGTTTCTTTAGTTCCGTGTATATTCTGGATATTAGCCCTCTGTCCAAGGTGTAGCAGGCAAAAATTTTCTCCCATTCTGTAGGTTCTCTCTTGATGCTCTTGACTAGATCTTTAGCTGTGCAGAAACTTTTTAGTTTAATTGCATCCCATTCATTTAATTTTGATTTTACAGCATGCACCATAGGAGTTTTGTTAAGGAAGAAGCTGCCGACTCCTATAAGCTGTAGTGTTGACCTGACTTCTTTTTCTAGTAAATTTAAAGTTGTAGGTTTAATATCCAGGTCTTTGATCCATTTTGATTTAATTTTTGTGCAGGGCGAAAGATAAGGATCCAGCTTC